>JASAMX010002028.1:0-46839 GCA_030248175.1 Microlaimidae sp. YZB2_3 | reverse complement strand
TAGTGTATGTTAAGTAATATAAAATTTATAAAAAATTGATAAAACTTTCATAGACAGTATTAACTAGAAGAATACATGTGTTTAGTACCGTTTTTAATTAGCAAAAAAAGTTTTTAAAAGTTAATTAATAGTTATTAAACTCAAATTATCATTATTTTTAACTAAAATATTTTTATAACACTTAATAAAAACGTTAAAACTTAGCTCTAAAATACGAATAAAATGATTTTAAAGAAATTCTAAGTTTAAATAAGACTTAAAATTACTTTTTTAAAAAGCGGAGCTCAGGAGGTTGTGCATGTGGCCCAGGCACCGTAGCGTAATACTGGAGACTAGAAACATCAGTGATTTAAAATAACTGATTAGAAAAAACTGATTTAATAGTTTTTCATAAAATTTTTTATGTTTAAATTGTCCGAACTTTCACTTCCGTTAATTAACGGAATGATGGCCGAGGGAAACTGAACCCCCAAGCATAAGATTAAATTTAACAACAAACTAAATTTAAAATCCTTCAGGCTGAAATTCAGGGTGTAACCGCTCGCCGTCGGAAAGAAATAAAGAATGAACGCTTTGAGAATAAAAATAATTTTATAAAGTTTTTAGAGATGATGTAACCAATTATTATTAAGTTGCGTCATTATATCTCTCCACGTGATATTTTCTCGAAGAACGAATGGTTACTTTACCACCTAGTTATTTTCACCCTGATAGAATTTATCTTTAATTTTTTTACTTTTGGCTCTATGTTCATATTTTCGCGGCTCCGAGTTCTTAATATTTTCTGACCAATTGCTTTCGGCTAGGGAAAACCTTGTCCCAGACTTTTAGAATTTTTTGTTAGTAGTTAAGAAATAACAAAACTGAAAAAATCTGTTTGATTGTGTCATTCTTAATAATATATAAAAAGTAAAATGCTGAAACTGAACCCCCAAGCATAAGATTAAATTTAACAACAAACTAATTTTTTTACTTTTGGCTCTATGTTCATATTTTCGCGGCTCCAAGTTCTCAATACTTTCTGACCAATTTCTGCTTTCGGCTAGGGAAAACCTTGTCCCAGACTTTTAGAATTTTTTGTTAGTAGTTAAAAAATAACAAAACTGAAAAAATCTGTTTGATTGTGTCATTCTTAATAATATATAAAAAGTAAAATGCTGAAACTGAACCCCCAAGCATAACCACGCAGTTTGAAAGTTATGGTATAACTATGGTTTATTTTTTCTATGGTTGAATTATATCTGGCTGACGTCGAAAATTAAAATTCAGATATGAGCGGACCAATTAAAATTGTGCGGTAATGACGTTTTTTTAAACAAATAAGAACGCAGAATTTTTTCTAATTTTCACCTTTTCACAAAATATACAAAATTTAACCAACTGTTAGTCCTTAAAAATTTGCATTTGTGTTAATTTGATAAATATTTAATAAAATACAGGTTTTGATCGTTTTTATTAAATCGTTCGGGTGAAAAATTTTAAATGGTTTTGTTGTTAAATAGTCGATTCAATACTGCAATTATCAGGGTCAGTTAGATTTAATTTACCTATAGGTGATAAGTTGCTTGTTTTTGTTATTTTAGGTTTACTTTTTGTATTTTATAGAGTTTTTAATTTTTTATAAAATTTTATTTTACTTGCAGTGATGTTATCTTATATTTTTATTTTACGTCTAATCTTTTTTTATTTTAATTTAAAACATTATAAAAATAACTACTTAAATTAATGATTTTTTATAAAAATATTAGAATTTAAAACTTGCTTAAAACTTTAAAATTAGAAGTATTAAATTATTATTACGCTGCTTTTAGTTTATTGACGATTATGTTTAACTGTTTAGTTAATAAATTCCAAAACGTAAATAGATTTTTAGAAAAAACAAATTAAAAAAGTCATCATATACATATGTTTTTAACAGCAACAAGTCTTTCAGCCAGCTTTTTATTATATATTTTAAACTTTCTATACTTTTCTTGTCAGAATTCATTAAGTTAATTAGGTAGTTAAAAAATCGTCTATACTATAATACAACATATTTGTAAAAATTTTATAAAATTCTTTTTTTCTTTTTAATTTCATATAAAATTCATTATTATGTTGTTTTGTTGAAAAAATTTTTATTCATTTTAATTTATAACAAAATAATATGTTTTTTTATAAAATACAAGTTTTTGCCATTGTTTTTTACTGAAGTCCCGTGATCTTCATTGATTTCAAGCAGGTGTGACGACGGCCGATACAAGTAATGAAGTCCCATACGTGTACCAATTATTGATGCGGCCGATTGAAAAGTCAAATATACGTACAAAACACATATTTTTAGGACTTAAATCAGACTCATAAACCATATTTTCGAAGTAATTTTAGGATTTAACCTTTACGCAGGATGTTATAAGCCTAGTTACACAAAAATAGTTTTTTTTTCACATTGAAAAATCTTTACTTAGATATTTTAAACAATTTGTGTTTTTTTTAGATTTTCAAGATTTCTCGGTTATATAATTTTGTATTTTGAATAATAAACAGTTAAAAATGTACCGAATGCCAGTTTTAAAAAATCGGCATTCTACACAAAACATATGTAAAAATACAATTAATTTTGACTTTGTAGTATAATATACAACTTTAATATAACTTTAATACTCTTTGTGTTACAAAAAACAAAAAATAAAACAAAAGTATAAATTAGCTTTAAAGGTCAACAAGTTTTGTTGTTCAGGTTTTCATGTTTCATGTTACCATTATTTTTTAAAAATTATTTGGTTATTTTTAAAGTTTTTAGACTTTTAACAATGTTAAAACGGTTTTCAATTTTTTCTTGCTTTAAAAATTTTTTTCAACATCACATATTGCACATATAAAAAGAAGTCAGTTTTTGGGCTTAAACTCACTAATAACTTTTTATCTTATGTTAAATCCAAAAATCAACCCCAAATATAAGGTTTATACTACAAATTTGAGATATAAAGTGTGTTATGTGAGTATTTTATTTTCGGATCGATCAAATCGATCATTGGTACAGGTATGAGACTTGTACTTAATAACAATAGAGATGTGCAACAATAATTTAAAATTTGTTTTTTATGTAGGCCGTAAGATTTTCATTAAAATTTTTTGTACCTTCAAATTTTTCAGAAGTACCATATTTCAGTAAGGCAAAAAAGTTTTAAAATCTGGTTTAATAAGGTTTAAAACCATGAATTCTAGTAATTTTATAAAGGTTAAAGTTAAAATAAAAACAATGGTTTTTCAACGTTGTCGCAATCAAGGTCTAACTTCTTCCCATAACTCACTTAGAGTACTCGTCAAAATAAAGTCAGAGATGTGTTTTATAGATTTAAGGTCGATGGAGCCTTGGGAACTTGAAGCTGGAACTTGGAGCCAAAAATAGGAGACTTGGAACCGTAAGTGGGGAACTTGGAGTTGAAAATAAAAATCGCTAAAAACGTTTACCTAAGCCTAAGCAAAGCCTAAATCTAACCCCAAACCAATTTTTTCTTCAAGGCTCTAAGTTCCCATTGCTCATGGCTCCAAGTTCCCAAAAATTTTCGATGGAGGCTTCAAATTCCCTGCTTAAGGTTCTGAAGACCTCGTACCGTTGTATAGGTTATGAATGTGCTTTTGATAAAGCGAAAATTTTTTTTGGTCGTCTATGTGATGCTCTCAAGTTTTTCCGTTTACTTAATCCACACTAATTTTGTGTTTTTTTAGTTATCACATTTTTCATTTCTTTTTTATACAAATTTCGAATTTTTAGCCTATTCTGATAAAAATTGAATCACAGTTTATTTGAAAAAATTTCTATTTGACATAATAATAAAATTACATTTTTAATCGAACGATAAAACTGATAAATCGATAATTTTTGCAATAAATAACTTAAACAATTGATAACTAACCTTTTCTACAGATTTTTAAACAAAACAATATGCTTATTTTTTTAGTGACGAACGAGATATTTTTTGCTTACGGCAAGAAAACACCCAAACTGAGTGCATGAAAAATAAGCTTTCTTATCAGTATTATGTATAAAACTTAATTTCAAAAAATGTAACACACATTTGGAAAATTTACGATTGTATTTTTATTAAGTTTGCATTTAATTGGTTTAAAAACATAAGTTAAAATTAAAAATATTTGCATCGCTGAATTTATGCTTAAATTTAATCAAAATTGCTTATTTTTAAGCAAACACATAAAGAAATTTTTACTTGATCAAATCAAAACATCTATGTGGAAATGTGCATTATTTTGTTTGTTTTTGTGTTTATGTGTTTGCCGCACTTTTTATTTCTGTTTGAATTGGAAAATCCGAATGCCGCAAAATTACAGTATGAGCTGATATAATTTCAAAAGATCCAGAATTGAAGCTAGTTTGCAAACCTTCAATCACACAACATAATTGTTTTAACGTAAAGCAGGTCTATACTTAAGCAAAAAAACATTTAAAAACATAAATGCAGTGCTTGTAATAACTTATATTCTTGCTTTTGTTTATAGGTAAATTTGGAATTGTTTTCAAATTTTGTTATGTTAAAAAAACTCTAGCTAATGTCTTGTCTTCATTTTAGCAATTTTATATTTGTTGCTAAACTTATAATCATAAAAAAACTTTAATTTAAAATAATTCAACATTCAAAAAACCTACGGAGTCAGTCCAATTTAATCGATCCAATATTTGTATCGGCCCAAAACACACCAAACGTGAATTTTCAAAACAAAAAAATAAGTATGAACTGTTTATATTTAAATTGAAAAAAAGTTTTTGCATGATGATGAATAAGAAATTATAATAATTTATTATTGTATTATTATTATTAAAATATTGACTGCAAGAAAAATCTCCTATAAACAAAAGCAAGAATATAAGTGAAAATGTCCAGTCCAAAACTTTCAACTTAAACATGATGGAATTTAATAGCAACCATCATCATTTTTTGCTAATTTTTGTACAAAGCGATTTTGTAAAATAGTCTCAAAAAAAGTTTTGGTGTGAGAAATATTGCTGTGCGAGTAAATTTTTATTGAGTGTGCAGAAAACAGCTTGCGCGTGAAAAGTCACAGTGCAACATTTGTTGTAAAATTTAGGTAAAAAATTTATTGTCCAGTCAAAAATTCTCTTCATTTATATATTTTTGATATAAGCAATGATATTATAATATCTCCAATATATGTATTATACGTCTAGTGACTATAGAAAAATCAAACCTAGCTGAGTTCAAAAGCTTGCAGTAGTGACTATTTAACAATAAATTCGTTTATTGTTCACATTCACATTTACATTCATCCGTGGGAATGGCTGTGGGAGGAGCTAATAAAATAACTTCTAGCCAATTATTGCTTGGAAAAAATTATAGAGATAGATAGTAATGGCATTATTCATTTTGTCAAAATTTTTTTTAAATTAAATTTTTTTCCAAAACTTATTCAGAACAATAAAAATAGTCCTACAAATACAGCTAGAGTTTTTTTATAATGTATTTTAAGCTTAAATAAATTTTAAATTGCTCAGTTAAAGGGCGGAGCTCAGGAGCCCCCTCCGCTTTAAATGGCCAGAGCTCCGGAGCAAGATATTGGAGGGTAGGAACATCACTAATGGGGACACGAGAGGATCAAATAAAATGTGCGGTTATGACGTGTTTTTTAAGCGATTTATAAAGCGGAAGTTTTTTAATTCCCGCCTTTTTACAAAAATCCAGATTTTTGTAACAAATTAAGTAGTTTGATAAATAATTTTTAAATTTAGACATTGTAATCTGTAATATTAAACTGTTATTGTCGAAAATTATATATTTTATATTGTTAAATAGTCTATTCAATTCTGTAAATCATCGAGATCAGCTAGGTTTGATTTTCTATAATTGAAATGAAAAAAATTAAGATTTTTTGCTATTCAAATCGAGTAGCAGCCATTGCAGTCATTAGAATTTTTAAACTATTAAACAGTATTTTTAAATTTATTTTATCTTTAATGAATACCTTCGCGGTGAAGCCAAACCTAGAAATAAACAAGAATTATATGACAGCATTAAAGCCTTCTGAAATACTCGAATCTCAAAAACATTGTCGAAAATAATATATTCACGATGTACACAAGGTCTTACTTCTTCTTCTTCTTATTATTATTAATATTAAATTGCAAGGCGTGCTACCATGTTTTAAACAACAGATTTTTTGTTAAAAAATGTGCTGATTACGAAAATTTTGTTTTTATTTATATTTTTGTGCAATATTACATTGTATTTTTTTATTAATTAGTCACTGGTACAATAAAATACAATTCATTCCAATAATCTACTAAACAAGTAAAAAATTT
Organism: Microlaimidae sp. YZB2_3; assembly: GCA_030248175.1. NCBI lineage: Eukaryota > Metazoa > Nematoda > Chromadorea > Desmodorida > Microlaimidae > Microlaimidae sp. YZB2_3. Next base: position 40,523 of record JASAMX010002028.1, on the reverse strand, counting down.
CTAATGTTGTTTAGACATGACTTTTATTAAAAAATTAGCTTATATAATATGCATCATGCTAAATACTATGCTTTATAAATATGCTTAAATAGTTTGCAACATTCAAACATATTATTTAAACGTAAATATGCCTCTGATTTTTCGAGAAAAAAAAGAAATCATGCGTTATTTTCTTTTGGAGCATTTTTAATTCTGTCAGCTTGCCGGGTTTTGAAGCCCGTCTGCGGGTTCTGGAACGCGTCCTACCGCGGCCCGCGGTTTATGGCTCAGCTCCAAAAGGTCTTTCCCACGGAGCTTAAATCTTTAATCATGCCGCTTACCGCCGGTTGAAGTCTGTGGAACGCGTCCTGCGTCCTGCGTCCCGCGTCTCGCGGGTTGCTGGATCGCGTCCTGCGGCCTGCGTCCCGCGGGTTGCTGGAACGCGGGTCGCGTTCCATGGAACGCGGCCTGAGCCGCGTCCCAAGAATTTGGAAAACCCGCGCGACTCTTGGAACGCGGGTCAGGACGCGGACTCCACCTGCGTCCTCTCTCAATCTTCAGGCCGCGGGACGCGTTCCAATGGGAAGCTACCTTTGCGCGGAACTGTAGGCCCCTAAAAGTCTTTAGCTTTAATTTTTAAATTACTTATAAAAATATAGCATTAAACATTCCAGCAATTAAAAGATATGTTTAAAATTCTTTATATAAAAATTTTTGACATTACCAATTGACAAAACTGATAATAATTAATAAATTAACGTGGTTCTCAATTCTCATTTATTTTGTTTGTGCGTTTAAATGTGTTAGGTCCTCGCAACTTTAAAATTGCGTAAGTTAATATTCATTTTAATCAAGCGATATTCTTGTTAATAACTCGTTAATTGTTGGAAATTAATTTTTTTATCTGTATGGCCGATACACCAATTATAGTATATATTAGGGCTGGTTCATACTTATGACAAAACGTTAAGACAATTATAAAATTGTCCTTTGGACTTTGTCCAAAGACAATTTTATAAAAGCCAAAACGTCCTTTGGACAAGCCAAAACGTCCTTTGGACTTTTTCCTTTGGACGAAGTATGAACGCTACTTAGAATTTGTCCTTTGGACAAAGTCCAAAGGACAAAATCCAAAGGGAAAAGTCCAAAGGACAAAAGTATAAATACGTTGTCCTTTGGATTTTGTCCTTTGGACTTTTTCCTTTGGACTTTTCCCTTTGGACTTTTCCCTTTGGATTTTGTCCTTTAGACAAAGTCCAAAGGACAAAAGTCCTTTGGACTTTGTCCAAAGGACGTTTTGTCATAAGTATGAACCAGCCGTTAAAAGCAAAAAATATAAACCATGGATTAGTTTACTGTTCCTTTAAAGACAAGTCACCGTAACTTAAACCCCGACTTTCTTTTCGAAAATAAATAATTATCTTTATAAATTGTTTTTGCTCGTGAAATTTTCCCGCGTATTAGCTTAAATTGCATATGCAATAATTTGTAACAGTTATCAGTTTGTCTCATATTTATTGAGCAGTTTTTCACATTTTAGTCTGTTTTCTCCAAACTTTTATAAATTTATAAAAACATTGCCAACTGGTAATAGACTATTTTAATTATCTGCGTGTCTTCCTTCTCTTCAACCGTAACGACAAGTTTGTTCACTCCTGTATGGAAATCCACCAACGGTGACTTAGTTATAGTAGTTTGTTTTATTTTGTAAAAAAAAATTTTTTTAAATTTAATTTTAAGATCCACATTTGAAAGATTTTGGGTCGATTGAACGTTAAATTGGAGCCAAAAGCAGGGACTTGGAGCCGTAAGTGGGGAACTTGGAGCCGAAGGTAAATATCGTCAAAACCTATGACTAAACCTAAGCGAAGCCTAAATTTAAGCCCAAAATTTTTTTCCTAGAAGGCTTCAAGTTTGCATTGCTTGCGGTTCCAAGTTTTGAAAAATTGAAAAATATAAAAATTTTCTACGACTCTAAATTATTTCTAGTTACAGCTCTAAAGACCCCGTACCGTTTAAAAAAAACTTAATAAATTTTAAATTTTTCATTTTATGTTTTTCAAATTTTTGTTTTCCACGCGACAGGACTAAAAGTTACATTGTAATTTACTGATGTCAAAGTGTTGGGTTTCTCGAAAAGAGATCGGACTTTATTATTATCTAAAATATTATTATTTCCCAAACCGAATCTTTACTTAATAGATTTTTAATAATAATCTCTCAATAATCTTCTATCACAAGATACATTTTTTTCTAATTGTAATTTGAATCTCTCTTTGTTTTCAGTTTACACGCTAACATGTAGTCGTCTATATAAAAATTTCTTAAAGCTACGTGTTATTTTTTTCACAGTAGCATTTTTTTTAAATTCAAGATCAATAAACATAGAATTTAATTTTTTTTGTTTATTTTTATTGTTAGAGATCAAAAGTTGAAATATTAAAGGTGTTTAGATGTATGTTTATCTTTTATCTAATTTTAGCAGATTCGTAATCAGTCATACTATATAGGAACTATAGTTTTATAATGCAGTTGTTCGATGAAAAAATATAACTACATAACAATTTATGATATTTTAAACGTTACAATAAAAATTCAAACAAATAAATAAAACTAATAACTATTTTTTGGTTTTTCATTTTTTTTTAAATCGGCTATTAAACAATAGGAAACGAAGGAGGGGGAGTTATTGTATTTAAAATTACCCTACTTAACCCTACTTTTTTCAACAAAAAAACTGCGCAGTCCAGATTCTCCTCGGTTATAATTTACTGATAGTAAATAAGAAAAATGTAATAATGCATTACTACTAATCTTTACAAATGTTTTGAGTGGAACACGCTCGATTTTAGAATTCAAAAGATTTTATAGACTTTCCTTCATGAAGTTAGATAATTTCACTGCCGTGTATTACATGAAGCTAGTGTTGGCGCTATTTTCAAAGCTAATCAAGCGGTCCGAATTAGCGAAGAAGCGACAAAACAGACTTCTTCAAAAGCTATTTTTTATTTTATTTTTCGGGAAAATATCGTCGCCGTCGCCGGCGGTCAAAAAAAAGCGAAAATCTATATTTCGCTGTCTTTTTCCATTTTTCTGCTCACGCTTTTTACTCACTGTTGCAATCATTTTATCCTTTTAATCTAAAGCTATTCAACGGGCAACTTAATAAGTTTTTTTAAACAAAACACTTTCGGTTTTTTATTTCTAAAGATAAATTCTATCAGGGTGAAAATAGATGAGTGGTAAAGTAACCACTCATTTTTTGAGAAAATATCACGTGCAGAGAAACACATGACGCAACTAAATAATAATTGGTTACATAACCGCTGAAAACTTTTTTTTAATTTTTATCACTCACGCGTTTATTGTTTACTTCTTCCTGGCGGAGAGCGGTTACGCCCTTCATTTCAGCCTGGAAGACTTTAGCTTTAGTCTCAGTGGTGTCTGCTAAAATATAGTTTTTACAAAAATGATGTTAAATTTTGCACAGGTTATAAAAGTTACATTAGTAATTTGTGTGTTTGTATTTTAGAATTTTTCAATATTAGATGCAACAATTCTTGATTATTTATAAAAAATTCAATAAAAATTCTTGTTTATTTATGACGCCATGACTACGATCAATACGGTTAGAAAAAAAAGTTTTATCATGTTAATAAAATTTAAAAGTCATTGAAATTGTAAAAATAAGCTATAAACCAATATATTTTTTATTTAAAACTAGAAGTTGAAATTTAAAAAATAAGCTATAAAAAATATTTTTTTATTTATTTTGCATACAAATAAAAAATTGTTGCTCTTATTAGCTACTGTACTGACTGCAAGCAGCATGAATTTGTGGTAGATGTATAAAAATTTGGAAGACTATATATTTGCGCTAAAGAGGGTCGCAAGCTTATCACAAGAATTTATACCAAAAGATCTTGTTTGTTTATTATTTACAATAATTTGTTCTAAAATGAAAAATTTAATTTTTCTAATAACAATTATGTTTTAAATAAGCAATGTTTGTCTGTATAAAAATAAAGTTGACTGGATTAAATTAAGTAAGCCTAACTTGTCGCCAACAACAAAATCGATGTACATACGAAAACTTTATTAACGTACAGATTTTAACTTTAAAATTACATTGATATTAGTAAGGTTCTCCGGAGATCCTAGCTCCAGGACTCCGGACCTTAACTTCACTTTTCGGAGCTCCGGAGTTCCGCCTTTTTTTATACTATTTTTATGAATAATTAAAGAGTAATGCCATAAATTATTTCGTCAAAAAATGTTTGAAAATTGATTTTTTTAATTTATTAAAAACAATAAAAATAGTCTTGAAAATGCAAGTAAAATCATTTAAAACATATTTTTGTTTAAAATCGCCCATTTAAAGAACGGAACCCCGGAGCTTTAAAGGAAGCTCCGCTTTAACTGGTTGGATCTCTGGAGCATAATATTGGAAGGTAGGAACATCACTAATTGATATAATTTAATTAATTTTCATTAGATTAATTTTTGTGAAAAGAAATATTCTCACTCAAGGAGTTTTCGAGTCTACATACTTGTGTTAGAAAACATAAATATGTAAAATAAATAAAAAATTTAATAAATTACATTTTAAGATTTTTAATATAAGAAAAATTTTAGATGCTTTAAAACTAAAGATTGTTGACAAATTTTTTATAAAGTTATTCTTAGTTCATTAAAAAAATTGTGATTTAATTATAAAATGTTATAAATAAATGTCAAAACTAAAAATCAGCGACTTTCTTCAAAAGTGTAAGGAAAGATGCAAATATTTCACACGTTAAATAAAAATAATATCTGGCACTGAATATATCTTATTAATTCTTATTAGGGTTATTCACTATAGAGAAAATCATATAACAAACTATTCTATAAATTCCAATGAGATTTGACATTTAAGCTCATGTTATCAAAGACATTTAAGCTGCTATTATATAATCTATATTTTACTATTTTTGCCCCAATTAAATTTAAATGCAAATTGTTAAATCATAAACAGGAAAAAAATGGTTGAGCTCTATATTTAAAATGATATAATTTTTAAAAATACATGAAATTTTAAAAAATTTAGTACCATTATTTTGAATCAATGGGTCAATTTGTGCACAAACTATATCAGTATTTGATCTTTTTTCTTCAAAATGTTAATTCCACTCTAAATTTATATAATCAACGTTTTAGTTGAGTTAATAATCGATTATCATTATCATTTGACATTTTTGTTTAGGTAGGTGTTTATGTATATATTTCGAAAATTATTTTTTTAAAGTCAAAATAAATTTTTTTTTCTTTTTCAAAAAGGTTCTACCTCATGATTATTTTCTCTTATACTAAGAATAAAACAAAACCACTTATGCTTTATCCTTCTTAAGATCATTTTCCTTGATTTTAAGAAAATGAAAACAGATCTTTTGTATTTTTTAAATTAATAAGTCTATTATCATTAAGTTTTTATAGTCGCTTGAGATTTATTAAAAAGTGCTTGTGAGCCTAACTTGAAATACCCCTTTTTATACAAAGTAATCATCTATTTTTAAAAGAAACCTAGCATATATTTGTTTTACTGATGCTTTTAATTCTCGCTTATTTCAGATTAATAAAGATTACGTGTTATGTGTGCGTGGAGCTGATTTTAGAACGTTATGAAACGTCATAAAAGTTTCGCGTCCAAACTTAAGGAAGCCTCATGATTCCGCTGATATTGTCGCTTCAATTCGAACTGAAAAATTCAACGGAAGATACCCTTCCAGTGACCGCATACGCTCTAAAGGCGACGAAACTTACGGAATCAGAACAAACGGCTAACATCACACGTCCGCCTCCCCATCCACCGCGAATCGTGGAAGGATTTCTGCTTACGTTGCTTATTTTAGCGATTATTTTCGGAAACACGTTGATTATACTTTCTGTGGTATTGTATCGGCGCATGCGCACGTTCACCAACGTCTTGCTTGTTAGTGTTGGAAAATTTCTTTCTTACAACAGAAGCAAGAGTATCGTAATTTTAATTTATATCAATTCTAGAGTTATAAAATAATAGAATGGGATTTTTTTAAAATCTAAAATTTTTGGTTCAACATTTTTTTCATATATTGAAATTGTTGTATGTAATTGCGTCAATATTCACCAATATACTTACATATATTGGAGTCAAATTCATTAGACTTTCATACCGACCCTAATTGTTTTGTTTTTGATATGATAAACATAAATAATGTGTGTGTTCATTATAACTGAGGCAATGGTGACGGTATCAATGGTGACGGTTTTATGGAAAATAGTTCTAAATATTGTATTATCAAAATATATTATTAAAAAATGTTCCACCACAAAAATCAAGAAGGCAAAAATGCGATTTTACCAAGATAAAAAAGCTAAATTAGACAGTGATGGCAAATATATTCGAGATACTCGTATGAATTTAAAAAAAAGCACGGTGACCGAATTTATTGAAAATTGAAAAATTTCAGTTTTTTTAAAATAAAAACATTGCGACTGCAGCTGTAAATAGGGAAAACATCAATAGAATTCGAAATTATTTATTAAATACACATTGCAAAATCGTCTTTTTTCTGGTTTATTTTAAAAGTATAAGCCATTTTGAAAACTTATTTTTAATTTTAACTTGCATGGGGATTTTTACACTTTTATAAAAAAAACTTCACTGAAATATTGTTTAAAACATAAGAAAACATCTTTCTTTGTGTTACGGTACTAGAGCCCAAATACTGCATTTATGCCATTTATGCCAATATTCTACGTGTTTAATTTGGCAATATATCGTGTCGTGACACAAAATTTTTTAGCATTAATTAACCCTAGATTTTTTCAAATTTATGAAATAACAATATTAATATTTTAATTAGAGATTCAATGAAGCCAAGAAAAACTTGAAACCGTGCCATTAAAACACAATAATGTTAAACTTAAAATTTTATTTAATTGTAAAGTTTAGGCTTAAGCCTGTTTATGATACAAATTTTAGTTTCATTTTAGTTGTTAAAATTCATTTTAATTAAAAATTTATCGCGTCCAAGTTTATTTGGCTTATTCAAAGACACAAATTGTATTTTGCTGCATTACCAAAATGGCTTATGATTATATTAAGAATCCATGTTAAAATTTTAAAGGCCCTCAAATGAAGGGTAATATTCGTGATTTGCGGCTATATGTTTTGCTTTATGGGAATCAAAGTGGGAGGAGCTAAAAATTGGAGATAACCACGTTCATTGGAGTTCATTTTTTTCTCAATGGTGCAGTAGCTAAAAGTGATTCTACAGCGTCATACTTTGTAGAAGCACTAAACAACGTCTTTTAAATGGGAGGATTTTGACCATTATGTCGAAGGTATTGCGGTAAAAATTACATTGGAATAGGTAAATTAAGTATTTAAAAATAATTTTCCACCGCTGACTTGGGTGTCGCTGGCGTCGGCAGATTTAATGGTTGGTCTGCTGGTAGCCCCATTCGCCATGGTGGACCTTCTGTACGATCACGAGTGGCCTTTTGGAATACCCTTGTGTCGGATTTGGTGCACAGTTGATGTCCTTCTCTGTACTGCTTCCATACTTAACTTAGGCGTTATAAGCATTGACAGGTAAGTGAATTATTTATAATAAAGAGTTACCTACAGAGTATTGCTAGAGTTAATTACAGAGTACCTACAGAGTACTACTAGTGTTTGTCAAAATAAAATAATGGTGATGATGATGACATGTACATAGAACCGCCTAGATCGTGGTATTTCATTCCAGCATTTTTACACCTTTCAACATAACATAATATCAACAGAATCACAAAATCTAAAATACAATACATAAAACAAAACAACATAAAATAATGATTACAAGACGTACATAATACAGTTTTATATCAATTGCAAATTAAAACTAGACACAAATAATATACAACATTGCAGAAGAACAAATGTGGCAATTTAATGAAAAAATTTGTTTTACACATAAAACTTGATTAGATTCTGATAAACCGTTTTTTAGTGCCAGTTTGATTTAATTCATGCACTCGAAGCTCCAGAAATAATCGAATTTTATGATAAACGTTGTCTGCTCCCACATGAAATACCTTTTTAGGTTATCCGCTTTTGAGAAGATTAACTGCAGTTTTAGTAAATACAAAAGTTAAAGACAATCCATAAACACTAAAACATAGTTCACAACAGTGAAAAGTGACAAAAGATTCACACTGCAGTGACAATTGATGATGTATCGTGCGTGCAACTCGTTGTCACTCACATGTCACTCCGATGTAAACCAACCCTAAGGGCTGGTTCATACTTATGACAAAACGTCCTTTGAACAAAGTCCAAAGGACAAAATCCAAAGGGAAAAGTACAAAGGGAAAAGTCCAAAGGACAAAATCCAAAGGGAAAAGTACAAAGGGAAAAGTCCAAAGGACAAAATCCAAAGGGAAAAGTCCAAAGGGAAAAGTCCAAAGGACAAAATCCAAAGGACAACGTATTCATACTTTTGTTTTTTGGACTTTTCCCTTTGGATTTTGTCCTTTGGACTTTGTCCAAAGGACAAATTCTAAGTAGCGTTCATACTTCGTCCAAAGGAAAAAGTCCAAAGGACGTTTTGGCTTGTCCGAAAGACGTTTTGGCTTTTATAAAATTGTCCTTTGGACTTTGTCCAAAGGACGTTTTGTCATAAGTATGAACCAGCCCTAAAGGGTGCCGTACACACGCTTTCAAAGCACTCAATATAACTGCCGCATAAACAATACAAAATGATATCCAGAGATGTGTATTGACTACCGTACCTGAGGACGCAATACAAAAGTCACAATAAATCAGAGCCAATACGATTTATGAAAACCTTGCCAAAACTTGAATTGAACTAAAGTCTGAACAAAAATGATGTGGACACAATGGCAGACGCTAATAAAGTTTTTTACACATCTACTGCACCGTTAGCGAGATATGCTTACCTGAAGTTTTTTTAGTCTACATTTTTGTACAAACTTTAGTTAGCATTCAGCGTTGATTTGGTGTGCTTCAAGAATTAGAAAACGGCTGGACAACAAAAAACTAAAGATCGATATACTAATCTTTGTAACACTTTGGTTTCTTTATCTGGTGCTACGGGTTTGTAAAATATGTGCTTGCTGCTGGAAAAAATATGTGCATTTTGTATGTTATACACATATATATTATAAACAGTTTTCAAATGCCGCATCAGTATTTACTAAATATTTTTAGGTATGTTGCCATTACTTCACCTTTAATATATACTAGTCGGCGGAATGGAAAATGGGCTTGCGGCTTAATTTCTTCTGTTTATATAATTTCGCTGGTGGTATGCTCCCCGCCGTGGTTCGTTCCGGACTGGAAACAATTCGTCACCAAGCACGACATGTCCAATGTCACCAGCGGGACAAACGCTTCAGATTCGGAATTTTCGAACATCAGATCGTCCCTTATATCCGAACCTGTAGCGTGCGAATATACGAGTGCCTTGTCCTACCGGGTTTACTCCGCCATGGGGAGTTTTTACATTCCATTGTTCGTCATGCTTTTCGTTTATTTCAAAATTTTTCGGGTCGCAAACTCTCGCGAGAAAATGGTCGGCAGCGGCGGCGCTCCGCGTCGATCCAGCCACCTGCTGAGAAAAAAGGACGGTCGCAAAAAAGAAAAGGGGACAAATAATGGACTCAGAATGCACTGCGGAGGAAGGTAAAAATGTGATATAATGAATTATTTTAAAAATAAACATTTGTATATTCGGAAGTGTCAAAAAGTGCCAATAGCATATCATCATTGTAGTTTTCTAAATATAAATTTTTTGCAAAATTTATAAAAAGCATATACCAACATTATATAAAGATATTTAGAAAGTGTTTAATTGTTTAAGCTGTAAAATGGCGTAAAAATGTTTAAGCTGTAAGATCCTTTTATTTGCAATAATTTATGGCAATGAAATATAAAAAATGATAAGTTTTCTTGGGCAACTATCATTGTGACTAATTGTGATATTGCCTAATTAGGGCGATCCTAATAGGGGTTATACCGGATTCTACTCAGGCCCAAAACGTGTGAAACTAAGCTGTATTTAGAGTAATTTATGAATCCCATAATTAATAATTTTCATGGGGTTTAACTTGCCAAGCATTGTTTGCGCGCAGTTTATTTACAATCAGTATGATGCATAGTACGGTCAGTAGTTTTTGCGCGGTTTTGCAACCAAAGAATTTAGGGAGTCAACAGTTACATGAACATTTTCAGACTTCAATTTCACTAATCTGAGATTTAAGGATTACAAATTGCAACGCTTTTGCTATTATTTTCGCAATCATCTTTAGTTTTTTTTATTACAAAACATAGTTTTATTAAAAAAACGATGATTATGTCATTATCAAACAAGAACATTATGTTTTTTATAGCAATACAAATAACCTTACAAACAAAATCCAAATCGCATTTTAGTCTACGTTTTGGTGTAAAAATATTGCTAGGGTGCAGGTGAAATTACACCTGTTGTCGCTCTTTTTTTAAGTAGGGAGTTATGATTACGACTTTATTATATGGTTTTTTTTAAAGCAAATCTAATTTTTGTTACTTTTTGCATAATAATGACTTTTCAAATATAACCCCTAACTTATATACAACTTCCTTTGTATTTGAGATTTATTAATCATGTTGAAAACCAGTGAGGCCTGAGTGCACTAATATAATGTTTGTGCTTGAAGTTGTCATTTTAGGATAAAATTGAAAATAATAATAATAAAAAACTGAAATTTAATAATAAGAAATTCCAGAGCGGAGGCTGCCAACCACTACGAAATGTCCGGGATGTGCAGCAACACGCCGTCGGACCAAGACAGCAGCTACCCATTGGGCCGACGAGGCCATCGGTACAGTGGCATCACTCTTGACGGAGATTCCAACAGTGTCTACAACCCTGTCTACTCTAAAATCAGCCTACCAGTTCAGGTAAGTAAGGAAGAATGGCTTATTTTGTATTTTATACATTAATGAGTGTATACTAATCTGGTCTACACTTTAATATTTAGTGTATTATGATTTTATAACAACTGTTTGAGATTTAGAACAGTAAATAGTCTTCATTTCATTTCCATTTACTTTTACATATTGGCAGAAAAATTTGCCATTTCTGAATTTTTATTCTCGGGGGTATGGGGGGTGAAACTGACGTCATTCACATTGTCTTTTGACACGTTTCACATAGTTTACGCTTTTGTTTATCGATTTTTTCTCAAATCTGTCTTTGTGGATTATGAGTGAATAGCGATTCAAAACCAGATAATATGGAATTTGGTTAGACACAGTTAAAGCTGACTACTTTTACGAAACTGAACACTTTTACTAAAAGAAGATTGAACGCTTTAAAAAAATTGCATTTTCTGAAAATGACAAAAATAAGTACAAAAAACCGGGTTGGTCAGCGCGTCAGCTAGCAGCTGAGCAGTTATTAAACTAAATTCCGGTTTGGTGCGATAAACGGCTGTAATCTTCGGTTTTCAATAATTGTTGTTAACTTTCAGCTGGCAGTCTTTTTTAAAATTAACCAAAATATTCACAATTTAGTTGAAAAAAAGCAAAATAAAGTTTGTTCTGAAAATTTTTAAAGTTTATCTATTTCGCATAAGGCAGGATACCCAAGGCCGATGTTCACATTAATTGCGCATTTAAATACCAGATATAACAATATTAACAAGCAATATTATCACAATGCAGCGTGTCTTAGTCGCGACTCAAGCCAGGGACCTTCAGGGGCCGGTCCACTAAACGCGTGCTGACTAGGTGCTATGTTAGCACGTTGTTTAAAACTCTTGGTAAAGTTTTAATTTCTGGGTTTTTTTCTGAAGAAATCTTATTAAACTCTTTGTCTGCATGGCATAAATTTATATTTCATTAATTTTATGCATATTTGGTATCAATACAAGCTAATTAGGCAATAACCCCTAGTTAAGGGTTAAAAAAAACTCATAACTAAGGGTTAAGGCTTTATTAGCTTTTATTTAAAGCAAATATGTATAAAATTGTGTAAATATTAATTTATCACTTAAAAAAAGAGTTCCATAAGATATATTGAGAAAAACACCGAAATTAAAACATTATCAAGAATTTTTAACAACGTGCTAACTTAGCACCTAGTCAGCACGCGTTTAGTGGACCGGCCCCAGTATGCAAGACGTAAGATCTGCCACTGCGCCACAACCTCGACAGAAAATTGTTCTTGTCCTGACTTAAGTATCCAAATTAAAAATGTTTTAAAGAGTTAAAATCTATAAAATAAAAAAAGCTAATTAAAAAAGTATTAGATATTAATTTTTTTACTTTCAAAACATTACAGTTATGTTTAGCCAACCACAAGTCTCCCAGTGGTAAGTTTATAAGTTTTTTAAAACCTGCTTTATTCATCGTGCAAAGTGTCTGAAGGACATGAGCAAAAACTTCGATGTTGGTTGATTTAAATACGTTGGGCTATATTTTTGTTATATTGTTAGTATTTTGACCTAAAGTGAAGTATTTAAAATTCCTAAATTAAAAAAAGCAGGCAAATTACCAAAACCGAACTTTTATTTTTGTACTTTGGACATTTTGAACAAAGTATGTATTAGGCTTAATTTGTTTTATCCCTGATAATGCCCGAAAAAAAACGATATGAATTTTCCGTATGATTTTGTAGTTTTTTTTACCATTTAATATTTTATAATATTTATCAATTTGTTTAAAAGTGTAAAAATTATGACTAAATTTTTGATTAATTGTTTCTGATTTTATCCTTTGGTTTTTGATTTTAAATTGATTGCGATTACAATAATTGATAATAATATAATAACAATAAGACACCAACAAGCAGAATACCATTTCAATCAGCTAATTATACTTTTTATATATCTGGATGTGTCAATAAAAATATAATATAAATGAATGTGCATACTAATCAATAATGTACTACATGATCTGAAGGGTATCAAAAAATATTTTAATATGGATATAACGTTTTTTAAGCTTGACTTTACGTAGATATATTTTATTAATCCTTTTCAAACCTTGCGTCGCTAAAAATTAACGCTGTATAACTGTATTAACAAATATTATTTTTGGAATTTTTTATTTTTTATTACGACTCTTAACCATAATGTTTTAATAAGAAAAAAGTACTTGATATTTGATTTAATAGGTATATTGTTTAGATAATTAGGCTGAGAAATTCTAACCTTCCAAAAAATTTATTAAAAAAAACACAAAATTAACCAAATAAGGAGTTATCATAAAAGATTTTCTGATTATTTGGTTTGTTTATTATTTTTTTTTATTTTAAACACAATTATAACGAATCGAGTTATTTTTAGTATTAACAAATAGACGAGTATTCCAATTAAATTAAAACAGCCATTTGCAATTCAAGCCACATACAAACAATTATTTTAAAGAATAACCTATGTTTAAAACGATTGAACTATGTTAAGAACAAGTTCAGGTCTTTTGGTGCAACAACTTGCCGACAACTGCTGTTTTTACTTACTAACTTGAACCATGTCTTGTGTTTTTTTTCATAGTTGTTCTACCATCTTGATTAGTGTAGTAGAAAAACGTACTTCGGAAGTATCTAAAGATCATTTTTGGTGCAACTCAGCGTTATAATCTATTAAAAAAATAATGTTTAAGTCAAAAATGTTAAATCCAACAATACTTGCATGTAAATGCATGTGAATTGCATTTGTATTAGCTTTTGGACCAAAATTTCATTTTTGAAATTAGTAAGGTTTTTTGAAATCATGAACTGTTCTAGGCATATAGGTTTCGAATGTTAAACGGTACGAATTATGTTTGAGTAAAAACATAAAATAAACTATTTACTTTTGACATGTATTGGTTTAAAAACGGACAGGATCTAAGTTTTTTCGGTAGAGGGTTTTAAAAGCCACAAGCAAAGAATTTGTGGCCATAGTAAATTGTTAAAAAGTTGGAGCCACAAACAATAGGAAATTGAAGTCCTTAAGAAAAAATTGATTTGGGCTTAGATTCAAACTTCACCTGATTTTTAGTGATTTTTATTTTTTGCTCCAAGTTTCCAACTTACGCCTCTATGTTGCCGACTCACGGCTCCAAGTTCCCTATTTTTAGTTCCAAGTTCTAGCGTCTTGTTCCCTCGGCTCCATCGAAACGAAATCGTTTTTTCCAGATTCATAAAATTTTAATGCTAGTAACTAGTAGTTTCGTTAGAAATTTTCTATACTACCTGCATGTTAAAGATATTATGATAGTACCTAGTTGCTTGATATCAAAAAACCCAATTCAGAAAAAATGGGTAAAACAATCATCTGTTGAAATTTAGATGAAAAACGGTGGCCCTTGCACTCATCGCGGATCGCGCTACATCCGGGAGTTAAAGCGCAGTGGAATGGCGCCCATATCCCGTTGCGACTCTCTGTTCTCAGATGCGATAGAAGCGACACGGGCGGGGGCGATGGGAAACGTTCGGCGCGTGGAATCCGACGTATCGCCGTTAAACGATGACAAGGATGTGCCTTTGCTCGCTTCTCAGGTTGTGTGTTGCGCTGGTGTTCTAACAAGATTTTAAACATATGAATTATTTAGAAAAACTATTATATAAGTACCTACGAATCTTAAATTTTACTCACGGTTTAAACAAGTAGGTAAAAAATTTTTATGCTGTCAAAACGTTGTAATTGTCAGACAGTTCATAAAAAAATTTAAAAAACCTGTTTGACTTTTAAAACAAGGATTAGTAGATATAGCAGTGTTTTTTATTTAAACCTTAGGTAAAAAGTTTATTTTATAAAACAGCAAATCTAAGGTTTTAGCTGCATATTTCAATTTTTTAACATTGAGATGTTTGAATAAAACTGGAAGAATTTTAGATTATAGACATGCTAGTTTTAAATATTTGTAACACTAATTGCAGACTACACTATAAAGTCTTGTTAACTGACATACCCAAATGTGTCAGAAATGAAGTTTATTAATTTTCACCGCATACACCCGCGCAACACACGATTAGGCCCGTCGAATGTATCTGGACTCTCTGCCGCAGGGACTTATCGGGACGGCCCATCGGGCTTTGCGGAAGCAGCCCAACGGCAAGGGTCGGGTGAGTCGAGAGCGGCTGTTGTACCTGAAAGAGCGGAAGGCGCTGAAAACGATCGGCTTGGTGGTCAGCGGGTTTGTGGTCTGCTGGCTGCCGTTTTTCGTCTTGTACCTGGTGCAGACGTTACCTGTTGTGCGCCGCCTGCCGCCAGATCACCCGCTCAACACAGTGTCAGTCGTCTTTCTGTGGCTGGGATACTCCAACTCCGCCCTCAATCCGCTCATCTACACCTTCTTCAATCGGGACTTCCGGCGTTGCTTCCGGGACCTGGTCACCGGCGGCTACTGCCGACCCTCCATCGCAAACCGCAGCATGTCAGTTAGACGACTTCACCAGTCCAGACTCTGAATCCTAAGGTGAGCAGTCTGAAGCCAGTGGTGAACCAGAGTCTAAATGTAAATCGGAGTTTTAATAGCACAACATGAATTAGAGTTTAACCTACAAGATAAGTCAAAGTCTCAATTGCAAGATGAACCAAACTCTAAACCACAATGTGAATTATTAAGTAGAGTCTAAACCACAAGCTGAAGCAGAATCTAAGTGCAAGGTGAACCAGACTCTGAATCCTAAGGTGAGCAGTCTGAAGCCAGTGGTGAACCAGAGTCTAAATGTAAATCAGAGTTTTAATAGCACAACATGAATTAGAGTTTAACCTACAAGATAGGTCAAAGTCTCAATTGCAAGATGAACCAAAGTCTAAACCACAATGTGAATTATGAACTAGAGTCTAAATCACAAGCTGAAGCAGAATCTAAGTGCAAGGTGAACCAGACTCTGAATCCTAAGGAGAGCAGTCTGAAGCCAGTGGTGAGCCAAAGTCTAAATCCGAATTAAATCAGAATTTTAATCGCACAACATGAATTAGAGTCTAACCTACAAGATAAGTCAAAGTCTGAATTGCAAAATGAACCAGTCTAAACCACTATGTGAATTATGAACTAAAGTCTAAACCAGAAGCTGAATCAGAATCTGAGTGCAAGGTGAACCAGACTCTGAACACAGCGTAAACCCGCTGATGAACCAGAATGAAAACCACAATGTGAATAAAAGTCTGAAGCGCAGAAGGTAAATTGGAATCTGAAACGCTTCTGGTAATAACTAAATTTTAAACCACAATATGAACCAGAATCTATATTGCAAGATAAATCAGAGTCTGAACCACAAGTCAAAACCGCACAAAATGAGCTAGAGTCAAAACACTCAAGGTGATAATTGGAGTCTAAAAAACCAGATGATCCAGAGTCTAAATCGCAAGGTGAACCCAGAGTCTGAACCCAATGATGAACCAGAGTCTACACTAAAATTTAAACCAAATTTAATGTCAATTTACCAGTTTAAAGCCTAATTTGAGCTAAAAGATTGTTTCAGTACTGCACAACTAAAATTGTTTGAAACCCAAGCATTTTTTAAACTTTACAACAGATTTCTTAGAAATATTCAAAATTTGATTTTAAAATACTGCTACATATCAGTCCACAGCTGCACTTTAAATGCTTATTTAAGGATTCCTCAGTTTACAAAAATTGGTTTAATTAAAAATATTTTTCGTTTTATTAGATCGCAAATTTTCTTGCACAAGGACTTTCTAAAGATTACAAAATCTAAAAACCTAATTCAATTGCAGGTTTTATAGTTTTACCGTATGGTCTTAAAAAGAGTTTTCGTAATATAACAATGGTGAGAAAAAAAAAACAAAAAAAGGCAAAGACCAAAATATGAATATCATAAATTCTGTTTTCTTTGTAAATTTCTAACTTCATTTTTGAATAATGTTTGTTTTAAATGTTTGCTGGTATTTTCATGCTCATATAATGTAAATTTTACTAGATTTTACCTAATAGTCCAATTGAATAACTGTCACGTTTTTGAATAATTTATAGTCTCTGTTCGTCATTACTCTAACACAATGAGTCAAATGCGTCGTAAAATAGCCGTAACTGTGACTCTTTTTTATCTCAACACAGAATTAATAGAAACAAAATGAGTCAGAGTCACGTTGATTTTATACTGATTGTGACTCTTTGTGTCATAGTAACGACGATTTGATTATATTTGATCGAAATAAAAAAATTACAATCATTTTACAACTTCTTGATTCGTCAACATCTTTTCGCAAATTATTTTTCAGAATAAAGAAATATTTATTAATGTTTTTCGTATTGTAAACAATAAAAAGTTAAAAAAATATGACCGGTTGGCTAAGACCCCGGTCCAAGTCAATGAACGTGTTTGCGATACCACGGTTTAAATTTTTAAATATACACCGTATTGCAAGTTTCTGTTAAAAAAAGGAAATTATTGTTAAGTTTATGTAAAACTGAAATTTAACATACACATAGCATATGCAACAGCATAAATAAGGCAACACAATCAATTAAAAATTTTATCTTCATAATTCAAGGCATTCATTGGATGTTTTCAAAAAAATTCTGACAGTCAGTACGGGAAATAGAAACTGGTACTTGCGGTAATTCCATCTATAAAAAATATTTTAATTATGAAATATTGGCTAGTATATATTCAAAAAAAATTACAACTTGGTTAAGTTTTACTGTCAGATATCGCACAAGTTTATATTTAATAGGTTGTATTATAATTAAGTTAAAAAGTACATAAAAAAGGGTATTGCCTTTTTTAACACAGCTAAAACGTCAACATACCAAGAATCCTGCATAGAAGCATTTGAATTGCTTTTCCACATTTTATTTTAAAAAAAAACTTAAAGGTGCGGTGTGGAGTCAAACTTTTTGTCTTCGATTTTGATAATTTTTCGTTAAAACCTTACCCCTGCTTCCTGTTGCAAAAATTTTTTCAACAAAATATCTCCAGTTGCTCAGGAGTTATGACCCCCCCCCCAAAATGGCGTTTTTCGACAATTCTGTACGTGAAAGACTGCTCAATGGGTATAACGATTTAAGTTACAAATTTTGCATTAAAACAAGTCGCTATTTTCACCTTTACTTTGATACCTTGACCTTTAAGATCGGTGCAGTATTTGTCGAGATATTGCGTTTCTCGTAAAAAAAACCCGCGATTTTTTTGTTCAAATACTGCACCGATTCTAACGATCAAGGTATCGCATTAAGGTCTATTCATACTTATGACAAAACGTCCTTTGGACAAAGTCCAAAGGACAAACCAAAACGTCCTTTGGACAAGCCAAAACGTCCTTTGGACTTTGTCCTTTGGACGAAGTATGAACGCTACTCAGAATTTGTCCTTTGGACTTTGTCCAAAGGACAAAATCCAAAGGGAAAAGTCCAAAGGACAAGAAGTATGAATACGTTGTCCTTTGGACTTTTCCCTTTGGACTTTGTCCTTTGGACAAAGTCCTTTGGACTTTTCCCTTTGGACTTTGTCCTTTGGACAAAGTCCAAAGGACTTTTGTCCTTTGGACTTTGTCCAAAGGACGTTTTGTCATAAGTATGAATAGACCTTTAAAGTAGAAAGTAGCCGTTTTTTTTGAGTGCGTAATTTGTAACTTAAATTGTTATAGCCATTGAGCAATTTTTCACGTACAGAATTGTCGAAAAACGCCATTTTTGGAGGGTCATAACTCCTGAACCACGGAAGATATTTTGTTGAAAAAAATTTTGTGGGCTATTAGGGGCAGGGGTAAGTTTTTCACAGAAAATTATCAAAATCGAAGACAAAAAGTTTGATTCCGCAATCGCACCGCACCTTTAAGCTTATTTAAACGAATATATTTTACCGGTTTTTTTAAAATTTTTAAATGAATATATTTTAAATGAATATATTTTTTTGTTATAAGGAGCCCGTTTCATCAAATGAAAATGTAAATCTCATATCTGTGGTAGTTTATCGATGAAATACAATAAAAGTATAAACGGATATTGAGGATCTTTTAACGCTTCTTTTTTAAGTCAAAAAGGTTAAATTCGTATGACAAACTGTCCAACCAAAAATACATAAAAATTATTTTATGTTATGTATTTTTGGTCAAGCTTAGTGAAGCGTATAGAAAACTATAATAGCTGATGGAAATGAAAGTATTAGGAGTAGGTAGGTCCCGAGAACACAAAAATATCACTTGGTCAAGCGAAAACATTTTATCGCCATACACTTGTAATTAGAAAAGAACGTTTTAGAAAAAGCTTAGGGAAAAATCCAAGTTTTGTTTTTTTTTGTTTTCTTCTTTTTACTTACTACTATCATGAAGTTCCAAACTCAAGTCACAAAGGATAGAATTCATCATGACATATTCAAGTAAAGCTCATTTTTAAATAGCAAGGTATATGGGCTTTCAATGAAATAAAAAATGTTAGGGTTGTTCATCCTTTCAATGCTCCCATGCATTGTGAACCACCTATTAGGTGTTTGAGTTTGTTTGGTGTTTGGTGTTTAATGTTTGGTGGTTTGTTTAATCATTTCCAAGTATGTAATACATACTTCATTTATCGGCTGCCCGTAGAAATGCGGGGCTGGCAGATGGTGCTGCGATGGCGCGGTATAAAAATTAACGGTACTGCTGGACGGCTGAGCATTTGCGTCCCAATTGTACAGTGGCGGAGCAAATGGCTCCTCCTCAGTAGGCGAACTCATCATAAGAATATCCTCCAAATCAGCAATGTGTTGTATAGCATATCTAAAAATTACATAAAAATAAATAAAAACGCTTATTAAAAATAAAAAAAAATAGTTTTTTAATCCAACGATCTTTGGGATAAATAATATTCATAAGAGAATAGAAATCGTCTATGTTTTGTTTTAAGAATGTTTTAGGCATTGTCACGTCAATTTACAATCAAACTCAAATTTCGTTTACAATTATTAGAATAGCAATATTCAAGTTTTAATATGGTTTCATGTGAATCAATTGTAGAGAAACTCTAAACGTGGATAAGACTTTTTAGAACTGTAAAAAACGTAGACAAATCATAGGCGTTACCAATTTTTGCTCATTCTAACAAAAAAAATGGCTGGAAAGTAATTTTATTGGCATTTTAATTTTTAAGGGTAAAGTTTTTAGACCTATTACAATAAACAACGTAAAAAAAGGACGGCGTTATCGAAAAACGAGGCTTTAAAAAAACGAGGCTTCATGATTAACCCGTTCCCGTGAAGGCATTTTCCCCCGCTAAAACGGGAAACGTTCGTACGACGAAGGTAAAACCTTCGTCTCACGGTGGTGGTATTTTCGTATGACAAATGTCGTACGTAAACCTTACCGTGGTAAGATCTTTGCATGATCTAGGTTTTACTTCCGTCATACATAGTTTTTGTGCCGAATAGTGCCTAGTGAGCGAGCAAATTGAAATGATTAAAGCTGTACGGTAGCAATATGCAAATTTTCGCAACATGAAATATCCTACGTAATACATTGTATCCGTGACAAAAATCAGCATTATCCCACTGTACTGCTTTAACCATTTCAATTTGCTCGCTCACTGGGCACTACTCGCGCAAAAAATTATGTATGACGGAAGTAAGACATAGCTCGCAAGAAGGTTTCACGGTTGTAGCCGAGGAAAAGGCAATTACGGGAACGGGTTAAACCTTGAATTTTACGTAAGCGAAATTGAGAACTGAAAAGTGCGTTCGCAACAGTTGACTTTCCTTAATTGTTTGCTTGGAAAACCATGCAAAAATACTGATCGTACTATTTGTTATACTGATCGTACTATTTATTATACTAATCGTACTATTTGTTATACTGATCGTACTATTTGATTGAAATTGAAATTGAAAATCATTTATTTTTTACAAAATAACCGTAATAGCAAGTCATTAAAGAAAAGAATACACAAAAGGATTTTTGAAAACAGGTATTGTATACATACAAAATATTACACTCGAAATTACACACAAAATTGGTTAAATTGTGTTTAATACAACATGAAAAATTAACGTTATATTATACTGATCGTACTATTTATTATACTGATCGTACTATTTATTATACTGATCGTACTATTTATTATACTGATCGTACTATTTATTATACTGATCGTACTATTTATTATACTGATCGTACTATTTATAGCTGCGCACGACCCGTCTTTTTTTGACGAGAAATTCCTCACAGTGCATGCTTATTCAAATTAAACGACAACGCAGTAATAATTATTTCTTACGTGAGATTCATCGATCGGATTACTCACCTCAAAGATTGTATTTTGGACAATCGCTTCCCCTGCTGTTTCCGATGGCCCAGTTTAGCTCTGAGCATGTCGAAAGCGCGGTTCATGTCCTTCATCCGCGAGCGCTCTCGATCCGAGGCGCTTTTCTTCGAGCCGGGCTCGCCTTTGGAGGAGTCGCTGTCGCAGTGGACATCGGAGCAGCTGCTGCTGACTTGACACTCGTCGCTCGCCTGGCTACTACCCTGAATAAAAAAAAAACTGGCCTTAAAAAAATAAATGCTCTATGAATAGAGCCGAAAAATGGGCGATTTTACCCCGGGCGTATGTTTATATAGAAAAAATGTCGACTAGTGTGAGGTGGATATATTTAGACTACAGGAAATAAGCATCTGGTTTTTTCAGTTGTTCACTTAATAAAAAATCGTACCATTATGATAAATATTTGTTTATACAGTGATTTAATAAAACAAAAAAGTTGTAGTTTTACTATAGTTTAATGCAATGGCAATATAAAAAATAATACAGCAATTTTTGACAAGCGCCGAAATTTCCACTTTTTAAATTCGAACGTTATATTTGTTCAGGTTATCATTTACACAATTACTCAAACTCCCATACAAACAAAGTAAGTAGACTAATTCATATTTTTACAGGTCACGTTTATAAATTACCTAAGCACTGTTTGCATTTTTGACATAATAAAATTAGTTTCAAATTCCACAAATCAGTTTATTTTTGATTTTAGAAAATAATATCAAAGTTCATCTAAAATTATGTCTAATTATTATTATTATTACTATTATTTTGTCCGAAAATTATGTTTCTTTTAATATTTATTTGATTTACTTAAAAGTTTTTAGAAAAAATATAAATAATAAAATTTTTGGAATAACCGTGAGATAAACAAAAAAAGATTATTTTTCTAACACGTAGCGAAATTCAAAAATCACGATATTTTTTTATTTAATCCCCCAGTTCCCCCCTTGGTTTGGCGTTTTTTGTTGGTGTGGGGTTTTGTGGCGGGCTTCTCTGGGTTTTCTCTTGTTTATAGTATATTTTTGCCCCAGCTGACCAAGAACTGTATACACGTTATTTATGAACACGGGGGCTTATAATCATCGTAAATATATTAACCAATATTATTATAATCGTAATTGACCAGGACCTTCTAAATATGTTCACCAATATTATAATCGTAATATCCTGGTACCGTAAAAAACGTGCACTGACCAAATCGTTACAAAATAAAGGGAAATTTAAGCCCACTTAATATTTATTAGTTTTACAAGGTATTAACTGTTATCAAATATTTACAAAGTAATAATTGCGCAAATTAATTTCGTATTAATCGATCATTCGATAGGAAAAACAAAATTTTGCAAATTTTTCCGCCTGGAGTTTGCATCGTATCTTTCCATAAGCTATACGGTTTCAATTTTTATGAGAGGGACAAATGCAAATACGGCGAATTCAAATGTAAAATGATTTTCAATGGGACACGGTGGTTTCTTTAGTGATTATTTATTGATTGATTATTGATGGATTGGTTATAACTTACCGGAATATATTGACTTGAGGTGGCGGGTGGTGTGATAGTTTCTTGATATGGTCCGCTGCTGGAATTCGGAATTTCCCAGTACTGTTGAGACAAATCCGAGGATGAAGCGGCGGAATAAAGTGCGCTTTCGTAAGAAATCCGCTGACTAGCATTTCCAGATGTGCCGATTCCGAGAGATGGAGTATCGGAAGCCAGAGAATTTCGAGAGCCGTTGAATAGAAGAGATTTTAAAGATGGCAAAGCGGATTTAGGTATGTTGTTGCAATCGTTTGTAGGGAATTCCGCTAAAGTATGTAGTATAAATGTAAAATCTGAACAAATAGGATGGGGAATAAAAAAAATACAAAACTTTATTGGTGTATACCACTCCTGAGAAGCACACACTAATACATAAGTATCACACTGACACTAGTTTTATACACATCGATCTTACTGTAAGTGACATACACTAATAAAGTTTTGTATATATCGACCTTACTGTTAGCAAGATATATCCACCTGAAATTTCTTTGGTCCACTTCATTTTTGTAAAGAATATAGTAGTATGAAAGACAGATTAAATTATAATACACTGAATATTGTTGAATGGTATATGTATATTTATCTGTGACCTCGTAATTAGTATGCAGACATGAGAGAATTAATTAAAATTGTGCGGTTATGACGTTTAAGAAAACAAATAAGAACGCAGAATTTTTTTAAAAGCCGCCTTTTCATAAAATATACAGAAATTAAACAACTTTAATCCTTAAAAAAATTGCCTTTTGATTGCAAATTGAGTAATCTGATAAATAATTGTTAAAATACGAGTTTTGATCTTTATTAATAAACGGTTTTTGTTAAAAATTTATGAATGGTTTTGTTGTTAAATAGTTGATTCATTATTCCAATTATCGAGGACAGCTAGATTTTATTCGCCTATAGGCATTTTTTCCTGTTTAATAGCAATCAAGTAACCTTTTTTTGATAATTCAGGCAAAAAATGTGTTTTAAGTGAACAGTATTAAATGACGGACACTCGAACGGCATTGGGTAATTCACAATTAAACCGTTTTTGCTAAAATTTTAAAGTTCTTTGTTAATAAAAATAATCACTAAAAATACAAAATATAGGAATTAGCCAAGTTGAATTTGCCTATAATGAATTTTCAATTGTTATGCTTTATAGATAAGGCGGGTTAATCTTCTTTAACTGCAGACCAGAAGAAAAAAATCTGTTTTCGAACAGAAGTTTCGCCAAAAGGTAGATAGCACATGGTGGAAGATAGTGGAAGTTTGGGAAAATGTCCTTTACTTAGTATGGGAATAAAATTTCCAGACGAAAGTTGTATTTTTATTTTAATTTCGGTTAAAGTATGCATTTGATAAAAATAAAAAATGAAACAATTAACTTACCCATATTATTCACTGTTTAGCAAAAAATTAGAAGATCAAGAAAGGAAACCGCCTGCGAACACCAATAAAACTTGACTTCAAAGAAATACAAACATTTGAGCTGGAGAAGCAAAAATAGCGTGCAATGTTCACAATAGCCATGCCGCAATCGGCAGCCTTAGACAAACCCTGTTGCATGCTTCATTCCTTTTAGATAGCTATAGGTAATCTACGAACTCGAAATCTATTTTATTGGTCTCCGGGTTATTTCTGACTAAGTGAAGAACTACAATTGTAGACCATCCTTTAGCACAAACAGTTATTTTAATAAATTATTTATCCCGTTAGTTCTGGAAAGTATAGTTATTATAAACTTTGGGTGTCACGGATGTTTTAGAAAAAGATGGCACGGTTATTTCCGGTGAAATGAAGAAAGAAAAAATGTACAATTCTGCGAACCCGGTATGGGCCGAAAAAGTAAAATAAACAAATTCCAGATAAAACAAAGGGTGCGGGTTCTCTTATGAAATTATGAATGTGGGTGGTTTGAGGGAAGATGGGTGGGCCGACTGAAAAATTTGGAGTTAATATAAATATGTACGCAGGCTGATTTTACAACATAACTTTAAGATGAAAATAACTTAAATACTAAGTGTTTCCCAAATTAAAAAATGTTAAATTTTTTGAGTTGTGTTTGGAAACTTGTGCATCAAAAACGTATTCATACCAAAAATATATAATATAACGAAAAATGTGCAACTCCTATATAAAAAAGTACAGAAAAGGTGGCCTTTATAATGAGCCTCTCCATTTAAATGACACTCTCCACTATAATGGCATAGTAGTCATATTAATTCGGCGAGTTAAAATGGAGAGGAAGCCATTATAATAGCCATTTATTCATTTCATTTCACTTTATATATAAAAGTGTAATACTGTCC
Organism: Microlaimidae sp. YZB2_3; assembly: GCA_030248175.1. NCBI lineage: Eukaryota > Metazoa > Nematoda > Chromadorea > Desmodorida > Microlaimidae > Microlaimidae sp. YZB2_3. The sequence continues at coordinate 15,457 of JASAMX010002028.1, read as the reverse complement.
GGGCCGCACGAGTTTTACCGTGTTGGACAGAATTAAACCAACACGGGAAAACTTGTGCGGGTGCGGCCCGGACAGTATTACACTTGTGAGTCAATAAACGGCTATTATAATGGCTTCCTCTCCATTTTAACTCGACGAATTAAAATGACTACTATGCCATTATAGTGGAGAGTGTCATTTAAATGGAGAGGCTCATTATAAAGGCCACCTTTTCTGTACTTTTTTATATAGGAGTTGCACATTTTTCGTTATATTATATATTTTTGTTCATACTATGCGTTACATTTTTAAAAATTATTAGAACATACTAAAATCAAAAATACCCGCTTGAGCAGTGATAACGTTATAAAATTTATTAGAAACAATAAAGATAATCCTAAAAATGCGGAAAAACAACTTAAAACATATTTCAAGCTTGATTAAGCTTAAAATCGTTCAATTAATGGACGGAGCTCCGGGGCTCACTTTTTTTAAACGACCGGTGCTCCGGAGCATGATATTGGAACGAAGGAACATCACCGGCAGTCGAGTCCGATACCGTATCGAAACGAATTGAGTCTTGTCGAGGTTTTTAAAGTTTTTTTGGCGTTTACGGTCGGATTTTTTTCTCGTTATTTTGACCGAATGGACCGAAATATGTCTGAACCTGGTGCCAAGGACAGGGTAAGACCTAAAACCTTGCAACGTCGTTAAATTCTGCCGTGTTTTGGGGCTAGCAATTCATTTTAACGTAAAAATCGTGTTTTTTTTTTGAATAAAATTAATTTAAATATACAGGGCTAATTAATACACTAGCAGAAGCTGGAAAAGAGAAAATGGTCACATAATAATTTTTGTTTAAATCTCAAATTCTAAATCATTCGATAAATATTATGTATTTATTATGTATTTCTAGGTTGTGTTAATAATAAGTATTTTGTGAAAGTGATTAATACTTTAAAATTTCAGAGCAGTTTGTAAATATTTTTAATCATGCTAACAATATTTCAGTTTTCAAAACAAGCAAGGGAGTTGCTCATATATTAAATATTTGAGAATATCCGCAGCCACCCGTTTACTTTGCAGTAGATAAATAAATTGTGTGTTTTAAAAAGGGTCATAGATAATTGGAACGAATAAATTGGCTTAATACCCGGAAGCGCTACTGAGAATAGTGTTTGCATTATGAGGTGAAAAGGTCAGTGTGCGTCTCGATAGATGCCACTTCCTAATTGGTACCTCTTTAATTACTTTTGGTTTCTTATTTAATTTGAACCTTGTCAAAATTCATATTTTTGGTGCAACAATAAACTGATTTAATTTAATTTTATTATTTTTAATCTTTGGTTGGCAATTTTGGGTATCAAAATTTGTAAATTTAGTATTTTAGTATATTTAGTAAATAAAGAAATATACATTTATGCATATACTAGATTTTAATTTCAGCTGTTTTAGCTAATAACCGCTCAAACCCAAGGCCATATAGTTTTTGTTGTGCTTTTCCGTCTGTCTTTTTGTTTTGCTTGATTTTGATTTTTTGGACCATCTCTGTGTACTCTCGAAAATAGAATATAGCTGACCGTTTTTGTTCGCTGGGGCGTTGTTTGGCTTGTTTTTTTTTTTTGCGATATTTGCAGGTATTGAATCTGCGTTACTATGGCCCCGCATTACAAAAGTTGGGCCGTGGTCCCGCCGCGAAATCAGATTTCGTTAACAACAAAAACATTCAAAATTTTTCGCAGAAGCGGATTAACAACAAAGATTAAAAACTATTTTAATAATTATTTATCAATTTATTACTTAATTTGTAACCTAATTATGCTAATTTTTTGAGAAAAAAACGGGCAAAAACAAAAAGAGCCAAAATTGTTGTTGATTTTTATTTGTATATATATTTCCAGTTTCAAAAAGGTTGAATTAAAAAAAATTCTGCGTTCTTATTTGAGAGGACTTTGTTTCGGGTGGGACCGCGCCCTTTTTGTTAGCTAGGTAGGTCCACAAAAGCCAATATGTAAAAGTCGCGGTTATCATAAATTGATAATTATAAATCATGTTAAAAGGCTTTGTTTTAATTGATTATCACAACAACCTCCAGTTTTTATTTAGTAAACAACTGCACTACCTCTGTTTGGTTTACTCAAAATTAAAACGAAAATTTTTTCACAAAATTGACAGTATATGTTTGAAGAGGTTAGATTTTTATGACAAACTGTCGTTTGCGTTAGACATTGATGCGCTGCCTTCTTGATGAGAAGAAATTGATTTTTTGCAAGAACAAACATTTTTCGCACTACCCAGCAAAACTCACAAAATGCATAGTTTAAGGAAAAATTATTAAAGCTAAGAAATAAAAAAAAAGACAGAAACAAACAAACAAATTATTAGTTTTATTTATGTCTTACTTATAGTCACGTATGTAGTAGGGTCAAGGGAGCGGGGAAAATCGGGGCAGCGAATATTACTCTAAAAAGTGGCCCTAAAAAATTCGTTGAAAAAAAAGTCGTAAATCACATTTTGATTAAATTAACGAAATAAGTAGGTTAGAAAAGTGTTGCTATAATATTAGTTGATTGAACGAAAAAATTCGTAAAATTAACTTGGAGAAATATCGTTAAAATTGATAATTGCTCTTTACATATAAACATACAGTTTTGTCTCGTGCGGCCATTTTTCTGATTAGTTTACCACTCATTTTGTTTAGCTCTTTCTATAAATCTATTTCTTTTTCAAAGAATGATAACAATATATGTGTAACTAAAGTCAAATTCTTTCAACCTTCATTGTTTTGTTTTATGTTTATTAATAACAAAAATAATTGTTTTAAAACAAAAAAAAATAAGGTTCGCCGAATTAATCCAACTCTTTAAAGTTTCAATATTACCACGGGAAGTTTCCTTAGAATTTGTTTTAAATATACAGAACTTCTGAGGATATTTTGTTGGAATTTGGAACTTTCGCTTTGTTAAAATTCTTTGCAAGAAACTAGATGATGTTTTCTGGAATTATGGCAGATTGCTTGTGTGTGCCTGCTTTATCTTGTTTGAGTGTGTATTTTCTGCTGGATTTTGTTTTTGCCTTTTTTTTTTTTTAATGTGATCTGCCTTTGTTTAAATAGGAATGACGCTGGTGATGTTTTGTCTTTTTTATTCTTATATTTGAGTTATTTTTTTTCTTCTTAATGATTAATAGAAAATATGAAAATGTTTGGCCGAAGAGGACTTTTCTTCTCGCCTCGCGCTGAACTATAGTATTTGGAGTTACTATTGTTTTAATTTTTTTTATTTGTTTGTTGTTTTATTCTTGCTTCTGTACTATTATATGTATCCTTTCGAGTTTTTCGTTTTTTGTGAGGGAGTTTCCTATTTTTATTGCCTTGTGAGCGGATCTTTCCGTTAAATTGTGACTTTTTTGTGTTATATTCTCCTTTTGCGAGATATTATATTATATTTGTTATAATTTAATTTTTGCTTCTCATCATATAATTTTCGTTTCCTAGATTTTTTTGTCTTTTTTCTTTTGCCCGACTTGATCTGCGCGTGCTTTTTTGGGATTTGCTCTTTCTTTTGCTGGGTTTTTGTTGGATTTTTTGCTTCTTTTTTTCGCTGTTTTGCCGCTCCCGGCCATATAGGAAAATAGAATATAGCTGACCGCGATATTTGCAGTATTGAATCGACTATTTAACAACAAAAACATTCAAAATTTTTCGCAGAAGCGGATTAACAACAAAGATTAAAAACTATTTTAATAATTATTTATCAAATTACTTAATTTGTAACCTAAATGCTAATTTTTTAAGAGCCAAAATTGGTTGATTTTTGTATATTTTGTAAAAAGGTTGAATTAAAAAAAATTCTGCGTTCTTATTTGTTGTTTTAAACGTCATTACCGCACAATTTTCATTGGTTCCTTCATGTCTGGATTTTAATTTTCAGCGTCAGCCAGATATAATCCAACCATAGATTCCGTACCGGTAATACAAGTGCATAAAAAATATTACGAAATTGAAATTTTTTTTTATAATTACTAAAATTTTAAAATTTAATACAGGATTTTGGTACCATATTAATTTTTAGGAGAACAAACAAATTGTATAAAAATTTAATTATAAAAGCTATGAAGTAAAAATTTGTCCACGTCACTGGCAGTGGACGATCTTTAAACAAATTATAGTACATGTCTCAGAAATTTTATTAGTACTCAACTAACCTCTTCCTATTAGTACTCACTTAACCTCTTCCACTATTTGACGTTTCTCGTCGCATTGCGTAAATTCAGGTTTTAAAGGTTTAAAAAATTTGGTTCTTCCTGACACGAAAACTCTTTTAAGTTGCATTTGGCTGAAACCAATACTAAACCAAGATAAAATTTTTAATAATGTTTACAATCGAATAATAAGGTTATCTGATTTTTGATTTTGATTAAAAACTATATTACCAAAATGTAACAAATTTTTTTATGTTTTTTCCATTTTGTTATATTGACGATTACATTTCAACTTATTCAATTGTTCAAATAGAACTAATAGCAATGAAATTAAAATAAAGAGAGTGTGGATAGCATTTGTTGATTTTTCTGCTTCTTTCCTACCTCCGGTCCAGATATGCACTCGGCATGGAAATGGAGAAAAAAATTGAAAAAGATAGTTAGTGTTGATTTTAATCAAAGGTTCGGTCCTTCGGTCTACTAATTTTTTTATTTTCTAAAATAAAAAATAGTGTCAATGTTAAAACAAAAACATAAAAACGATAAAAAGTTATTGTTTGGACGCTTAAAATTCTTAAACTTTTTACTAAATTTTGGCCCACAAAAATTAGGAACCCCCCTAGAAATAGGGCAGTTATAACTTGGAATAATTTACTGTCACCTCAAATAATGGCTGGATTATTTTTGATTTAAAAAAAATTTTTTAATCAGACTTAAATAACTAAATAAGACCCCTTCTTGAGCCTTAGAGACAATTCAGATGTCTAGTAACGTTTAGCATTCCTGAATAATGTTAATATTAATGTCACCAATGTTAGCGACAATTAAGTCGCAATTTTGACTTTGTTGAAATAAAATGTATGAGATGATAATACAACAAACATGATTGACAGTTTTAATCTGATGGTTCTAAATAAATATTTCCGCAACAACAATATCCACGTAAAACATTTCCGCAGCAGTATTTTTTCAACATTATTACCGCTGGAAGATTATTTCCGCCGAAAAAATTTCCGCGAGGGAATTTTTTCCACTTTTTTTGTTTCTCAAATATAATTGCGAACGCTGATAGAAGAAAACTACGCAACCGCAACATTCTTGGAAACAAAAAATTTGTTTTTGTTTTTATTGTTGCTTAAAATTGTTTTGTTTTTTTTTGTTCTAATTTTTTTATTTTTAAAAGAATAAATAAAATAATGTTTTGATAATGTTTTTATATTCAAGATTTGAACGAAATTTTTGATTTTTTTGCGTAAATTATTTTTTAAAATCTTTATTTTTTCCCGAGGTAACAGGAAATTACCTCCACAAGCAGAAATTTACCTCCACAGCTTAAGACTAAGCCTACGTTTTCCTAAGCGAGGCTAAGCGAAACTTAAAAATCAAGCAAAACTTTCGCGGCGCAGTTATTAAATAAAATTTAGAATGATTTTTAAATTTCTCTTAAGCTTAGAAAACCGTAGGCTTAGGCTTAAAAAAAGCTGCAGAGAAAAATGTTCGGATGCGGAGGTATTTCTTGAGTCGGTCGGTATTGTACATAATATTTTGGCCATATCCAAAAACAATTAATTAATTAATTTTATTGGTGTGTGTAAACCTGTACAATTTTAAAAAAATACAAAATTCGTTACAATTCACGTTTTTTATTTATTTTTTTAATATTTTTAACTATTATGTTATGCATTAGATATAAATATTAAAAAAATGAACATGCACTAAATGTGTATTTTTGTTTGATATATTTTGTTGGTCTAAACATAAACAAGGTATTATAAGCTAATTGTAAAAAAATTCAATGCCACAATAAATCTGCAGAAAATTTGAGATTATTTTGGCTTTATTTCTTTAGAAAAAAAAACATTTAGTTTTTAAAAAAAGTTTTTTAAAGATAAAAAACTGATAAAAATGTTTTTTTAAACTTTTTTATTTTAAAAATTGCCGTGGTATATCGAAAATTTATAATATTGCTTTTTATTATAATTTCTGATACAAAAAACCCAAAATACAAATTTAAGTAGGAAACAATTCCCTTCCAGAACTTTTTCCGCAGAAATAATCTTCCAAAAAAAATAATGCTGAGGAAATACTGTTGTGGAAATTTTTTCAGCGGAAATTGTTGTTGCGGAAATATTTACCGGATACCAATCTGATCATAGAAATTTTTCTCAGTATTTGATCGCCGCATATTTGATCCCCAACATGACCACCTCACAGTTTGTTTCATAACGTTTTGCTTGCTTTTTAGGTTTGGCTAAGTCTAAAAGAGGAAAGGTATTGCTAGAAAGGTATATCCTGTGATATTGCGAATGCATTCTGCTGTTACAACGTTTTGACGTCAATCAAACGTGCGGCGATCAAAATGCTGGAGATCAAATTTCCCATAGAATCCATATTGGTCCAGTTGTCTGGAAGTCATATGTGTTCCATGTTTTTCCTTGATATGGACGCCGGAAGGTTGTCAGGGCGTTTGCTATTCTCAGTAATAGTAATCTTCAGTAATTCTCAGTAACGACTTCAGATTCTCAGATTTTACCTTCGCAGCTGTTTTTAGCCTAAGCTGACGTGTTCCTAAGCCTAAGAAAAACCTAAAAAAAACAATCTAACCTTTTACTACGCTGTTGTTTGATAAGTTTAGCTTGTTTTTTTAGGTTTTGCTTAGGCTTAGGAACACGTAAGCTTAGACTTTAGAAGGAAGGCTAAGGTTGTTTTTTTAGGTTTTTTAGAGCGTTTGCTATTCTAAATAATAATAATCTTCAGTAATTCTCAGTAAGATTCTCAGTAATTCTCAGTAAGATTCTCAATTTAAATCCGACAAGAGGACACTCACTTAAAATAAAAGTACAAAAATCTAGAATTAACTGCCGTAAATTCTTTTTTACCAACAGAATTGTTTCAAAATGGAATTCACTTTCAGAAAATCAAATATCCGCTCCTTCACTTTTTAGTTTTAAAAACAGTATTAAGAATGGTCTTTGTTAGTGCTTACCTATCTGTAAGCCTTAGGACCATTTTCTAGTAAACCATAATTCTGTTGCCAAATTTAAGCGACTCGTGATCGGTTCGCTTAGGTAATGCAATGTATTGTGTAATGTTCGTTGAATGTTTGCTAAAATAAATTATGATGGTTATGATGGTAACGATTCAGATTCTCAGATTTTACTTTTGCAGCTGTTTCGTAACCTAAGCTTACGTGTTCCTAAGCCTAAGCAAAACCTAAAAAACAATCTAAGCTTTTGCTACGCTGTTGTTTGATAAGTTTAGCTTGTTTTTTAAGGTTTTGCTTAGGCTTAGGAACACGTAAGCTTAAGCTTTAGGAAGAAGGCTAAGGTTGTTTTTTAAGGTTTTTTAGGCTTAGGAACATGTAAGCTTAGGTTAGAACACAGCTGCGGGGGTTAAATCTGCAGAGATAATTCCTGCTAGCCGCTAAGATTGGTCATTATTGAGAATTACTGAGAATTACTGAAGATTACCATTACTGAGAATAGCAAACGCCTTTTTTAGGTTTAGGAACATGTAAGCTTAGGTTAGAAAACTGCTGCGGGGGTTAAATCTGCAGAGATAATTCCTGCTAGCCGCTAAGATTGGTCATTACTGAGAATTACTGAACATTACCATTACTGAGAATAGCAAACGCCGTTGTGAGGGGGTGTCCGGAAGAAACACATTCTGCATAATCAGCCCTATTCACGAAACCGGCAAGGGCTCGCCGGCGTGATCGCGCCCGGTGTCGACGCCGGGCGTGTCATGATTACTTTTTTATGGACAGACTGACAAAATTTGTTTAAGAATGAGATGCTGATGCAATTGTTTTAAAATTTACTTTAATATTTTTTTCGCGTTAATATGGTAAATTATTGCAATTAATTTAAGCACTATATTTTTGTTTGTTTATTCTGGAAATTTGGTGTTACGAAATTTTTAAAACAACTCGCACGTCCATTAATGCAGATGTTTATGACACGCCCGGTGTCGACGCCCGGCGCGATCACGCCGGCGAGGCCTCGCCGGTTTCGTTAATACGGCTGAATATCTTCGGAAAGAATCTCTTTTGCAATAATAACTTTTGCAAAAATACATTTCAGTAAAATAAATTCGGAAAAAATAACTTCTTGCCGTGCGTCGCAGAAAATATTTTACTGGAAGGTATTCTTTCCGCCCTTCTAACGCTGAACGTTAGATGAATAAATGGACGAGTGAGACGCGCAGCGGAATGGAAAGAAACAAATATTATAATTTAAAACATTACGTACAAACTATTGATAACAGAACTATCAACATTTTTTAAAAGAAGCATTATTTATTAATGTATCATAATACAATTTAGCTTGATTTTAGGTTTTGCTTGGGTTTAGGAAAAATAAATTTAATAAAAACAAAGTGTTTTTGAATAAATTTTAAAGCATTTTAAACTAACTAAAAATGTTTTATACGGAGTTTTCTTAACCATAAAGTTTGGCACAGTGGAATAAAAATAAACAAAATCGTATTATGTACATTACAAACTATTGATTACAAAAATCAGATTTTTTTAGAAATTAAAAAAAAACACATCACAATACTATTTAGCTTGATTTCAAGGTTTTGCTTAGGTTCAGGAAAAATAAATTTAATTAAAACTAAGTTTTAATTTGATTTTAAAGCCTTTTACACTGTTTGATTTTATACTTTGAGTTTTTAAAAGCATTAAGTTTTTAATTTGTCCGTAAGCGAGTAATTTTACGTTTAGAATTAAACAAACCAGCGTACTATTTCATTTAGTAATTGTTTTTATAAATTTAACGGCGTGTATTAATTTATATTTAAAGCGTAGTGTGGTAATTTAGCACAATTCAACATCAATACTTTTAGGAAATTTCTAAAAGAAACTTCAAAATGACGAATCAACCCTGTGCACACGCGAACACGCTGATTTTATGTATGACTTTATTCAAACATAATTGTTTTGGAAATATTTATATTAAATCAAATGACAAATTTTATAACTTTGTTTTTGGTTTGTAAATTCGCAAGTTGGCAATGTTTTAAATGAAAAGATTCATGGATCTTATATCGAAGTCCATGTAAGATTGTTTTATTTTAATTTCGTTGCTCGTCTTACTCGTCGGTTTATTTCTTAAAGGGCGTAAAGAATACCTTCGAGCGTAATATCTTCCGCGACGCACGGCGAGAAGTTATTTTTTCCGAAGATATTTTACTGGAATGTATTTTTGCAAAAGTTATTATTGCAGAAGAAATTCTTTCCGAAGATATTATGCAGAAGGTATTTTTTCCTATCGCCGTTGGAGGTGAGGGGGCGTTTGCTATTCTCAGTAATAGTAATCTTCAGTAATTCTCAGTAATGACTTCAGATTCTCAGATTTTACCTTTGCGGCTGTTTTATAACCTAAGCTTACGTATTCATAAGCCTAAGCAAAACCTAAAAGACAACCCAAGATTTTTCTAAGCACTTGTTTGATAAAGTTTAGCTTGTTTTTTTTAGGTTTTGCTTAGGCTTAGGAACACGTGGGCTTAAGATTTAGGAAAAAAGCGTAGGTTGTTTTTTAGGTTTTGCTTAGGCTTAGAAACACGTAAGCTTAGGTTAGGAAACAGCTGTGGGGGTTAAATCTGCAGAGATAATTCCTGCTAGCCGCTAATATTGGTCATTACTGAGAATTACTGAAAATTACTGAAGATTACCATTACTGAGAATAGCAAACGCCGGTAAGGGCAGCTTCTAATTTTCAGCGCGCTGAAAAATCATTTTTTAAACACCTTTTTTAGTCAGCTAAACAGTTTTAAACGCCTTTTTTGTTTTTTTTAAGCCTAAGCAAAAGACGAAATTTCCGGGAATCTCACCACGGCAGATTCTTATTTTCAGCGCGTTAGTGGAAATTTTAAGCGCGCTAAATAATTTGAAACTCTATCATGATAAAGTTTAGCTTGATTTTTTGGTTTTGCTTAAGGCTTAGGAAAAACAAAAAAGGCGTTTAAAATCATTGTTTAGCTGACTAAAAAAGGCGTTTCCGGTTAGTTTAATCGTTTTAAAAATTGATTTTTCAGCGCGCTGAAAAATTAGCGCGATTTTTCGATTTTGTAAACGCACTTTTCAAAAAACTTTCTTCAAAACACTTTAAAAAACTTTCTCCTATTTTTTGACTAAAACAATGTATTGAAAACCTTTTTTACCTAAAAGTAAGAAAAAGCCAAAAATCAAGCAAAATTTTTTTTATTAAATGATTTATTAAAAAAACTGAGAACTTAAGCCTAAGCAATACCTAAAAATCAAGCAAAACTTTATCATGGTAAATTTGTATTTAATGATGCCTTTTGAACTGAAGAGTAAAAACCTTATTTTTTTTCCTAAGCCTGAGGAAAACCCAAAAATCACAGAAAATTTTATCATAGGGGTGGAAAATCGCATTTTTGAAAGTACGTTTACAAAATCGCATCCTAAAGACGAGTTTTCCGAAAAGGAGATGTTAAAAGACGAGATGTAGAAAACGAAATTTCTGGACACCCGGTCGTGAAGCTAAAAATTATAACTATTTAATTTTAAATAAATTTTGTTTTGTTGTATTTAACTAATTTAACAAATTGTATATATTTATTTACTTTAAAATAAATGAAGCTGTAAATATTTAGTCCTACGATGGTTTTTCGAAAAACAGAGCAACGGGAACATTTATTTTTGTCACACACATTTTTTTCATTTCAATGAAAACTTAAAAAATTTACAATTTTTTTAAATGCGTCGGGACCACAGATTAGCAGAAGGGGAGGGGGAGCGAAAAAACAAGAGGTTGGAAAATAATCTCAAACTCTCATAAAAAAATCCAAACCTGCCGACATCCCTCCTAAACTTTGGGGGTACCCCAGACTCTGGACACCCTCGCGGAAAATTTTTCCGCGGAAATAATCTTCCAGCAGAATTAATGCTGAGAAAATACTGCTGCAGAAATGTTGGTATTAGTGGAGTATAACACCTCCGCCGAGATAAAAAATCTTCCATTCACATCTTGCATTCAAAATCTTGTATTTATTTATGGCGGATATGGATATGACTATGCTGATTGGCGCTCATTAGCCGTTTTTCAGATATTAAAAAGAAAGTCCAAGAAGCTCCATACAAAATGGGCTTTTTTCACTGTTTTAACTTTAAATTTTAAGACTATTTTCCTTTAAATTTTCCTGTAAAAAGTTTAGTTCCTCAGGATTCTGTTTTGGGCCCATTTCTATTTCTTATATAACATATATATCAACAATATTGTTGATCGTGTTAAGTACTCACAAATTAGGCTCTTTGTAGATGATATAAAGTTGTTTGCAAAATCTTTATCCAAAGACATTCAAACCTTAAAACTTCAAGAAGATTTAGATAGAATATACAGCTGGTCAAAAGACTGGCAATTGCAATTATCAGATCATAAATATGAAGTTCTTCATATTCGAAATCATAGCAAAGAGTTAATTTGTAAATATAAGCTTGGTAAAAATGTACCTGCAACTACAGAATCGGTGCGTGACGCGTGACCTAGGTGTTTATATATCTTATGGTATGAAATTCTGTAAACACTGTGAAATCACAGCAAAAAAAGCAATGAGAGTGACATCACTAATATTTAGAACATTCAATTGAAACTCTAGAAATAATCTTCTCAGAGCGTATAAGTCTTGTGTTAGACCAATTCTGGATTGTGCAGTTTTAAACCCTTGTTTACAAAAAAAGTATAAAACATTTTGGAAAAAGTGCAACAAAATTTTACTAGGTGGTTGTTTTATAAATCCAAGTTCTTACCTGTTGGTTATGAACAAAGACTGTATTACCTAGGTTTAGAAAGATTAAAGGACCAAAGAGACAAAACTGATTTATATGAGTGCTTTAAAATTATACATAGCTTAAACAATTCGCAAGCCAATCATTTTTTAAGTTTAACCTGCAGCCCACCCATGGTCATCCTTTTAAATTAGCTGTTGAAGAAAGTAGAATTAATGCAAATAAATTTTCTTTTGCAAATAGGGTGGTTACACCTTGGAACAATCTACTCCCATCTCAAGTAACTGTCGATTTTTTGGATGCATTCAAGAAAATTTTTAAAACCGACTTAAATAAGTGCTCTTTTTGAGCCTTTAAAGTCATATCAGGTAGCTATGTTGATATTTTGTCAGAATTATAGTTTATGTTGGCGGCGATTAAGTCGAAAATTTAATGTTGTTTATAAATAACGTGTTTTTTTTGGTTATAAAATAAAAAATATATACTTTTGTGTAGTTTTTAACGTTTATAAAACGTAAATGCAAAGCATCACATAATAGTGATAGTACTGTAAAATGGTTCCCGGAAATTTCGTCTTCTACATCTCGTCTTTCAACATCTCGTCTTCTACAACTCGTCTTCGGAAAACTCGTCTTTTAAACATCTCGTCTTCGGAAAACTCGTCTTTTGGATCCGATTTTGTAAACGCATTTTTCAAAAGATAAGTTTCTCCTTTTGTTGACAAAAACAATGTATTGAAAACCTTTTTTTACCTAAGCATAAGCAAATGCCAAAAATCAAGCAAAATTTTTATCATGATAAACTTTTATTAAATGATTTATTCAAAAAACTGAAAACCTAAGCCTAAGCAAAACCTAAAAATCAAGCAAAATTTTATCATGGTAAATTTGTATTTAATGATGCTTTTTGAACCGAAGAGTAAAAACCTTATTTTTTTTCCTAAGCCTAAGCAAAACTCAAAAATCAAGAAAATTTTATCATTGGGTTAGAAACTCGCATTTTTGAAAGTACGTTTACAAAATCGCACCCAAAAGACGAGTTTTCCGTAGTCGATATGTTTAAAAGACGAGTTTTCCGAAGACGAGTTGTAGAAGACGAGATGTTGAAAGACGAAATGTAGAAGACGAAATTTCCGGACACCCTGTAAAATAACCTTATTCAAAAAAGTATCAGTCCATTTATACAGTAGTTCATGTATTCATGGAAAACCATGTAACTCGTCTTTTAAAAAGGGTAACGGGACTTTGGAGCCGGAGCGAGGGGACTTTAGAGCCGAGGGTCTTTAGAGCCGCAGTGTGGGACTTTAGAGCCGTATTGGAGGGACTTTATAGCCGTAACGAAACTTTTGTGTTCAGAAAATTCATAAAAAATAAAGGGACTTTAGAGCCGAACAAATTTTGTCAAAGTTGGTTAAATTACGTCATTTTCATACAATATATCACTGAAATTAGCCAAATTTTAAGTTTTAAAAGTTTTTAAAGCTTTCTACAATACTTTTAAAACTTTTTGGTGTCCGGAAAGAATAGTTTCGGCATAATTTCTTCCGAATAAGTTTTTTTTTTATTTAAGCAGTTAAACTAAAGGAATTTCAATAGTTTTAAGCTTTTTTTAGATTTTTATCTTGATTTGTAGGTTTCGCTTAGGCTTAGGAAAAAATAATGGTTTTTTTGTCTTAAATTTTTATTGCAACATTTTCTAAAATAAAACATCTTTGATATTTATTATAACAAATGTTTCAATTTAAAAACCAAAAACCGTAAATCTTAACCCTTAACCATGCCCTATATTCACATGAAAAATCTTTTATCAAACAAATCAAAGCACGAATCTAAACCATGTTTTTGCTCAAGATTAGAGGTTTATCAATAATTGGAAGTTAATAAGTTTCTTCTCCTGCCAAATCCTTATTCTTGTCATCTTCTGTATATAATAGAAAATCCGAAGCATATTTATCCCGCATAATGATTACCGCATTGCATAATTAGCTCCATTTGTTATGTAAATGTTTTAATATTACTTGTATATTGTTTTACTATTGTTTGCAAACGCATTTTTCATTTCGGCTCTAAAGTTCCTGCTGCGGCTCTAAAGTCCCCAAACCGTTTACAAATTCGCATCGAAACTACGAGTTTTCCGAAGACGAGATGTTTAAAAAAAGACAGTGCATGGGCTTCCATGAATACATGAACTACTGTATAAATGGACTGATACTTTTTTTGAATAAGGTTATTTTACAGGGTGCTGGGAAATTTCGTCTTCTACATTTCGTATTTCGACGTCTCGTCTTCTACAACTCGTTTTCGGAAAACTCGTCTTTTAAACATATCGACTACAAAAAACTGGTTTTTTGGGTCCGATTTTGTCTAGAATAAGTTACACTCAAAAATGCGAGTTTCTAAACCCAATGATAAAATTTTCTTGATTTTTGAGTTTTGCTTAGGCTTAGGAAAAAAAAATCATTACTCTCTTCGGCTCCAAAGCATCATTAAATACAAATTTACCATGATAAAATTTTGCTTGATTTTTAGGTTTTGCTTACGTTCCAGTTTCGTTTTTTGAATAAATCATTTAATAAAAGTTTATCATGATAAAAATTTTGCTTGATTTTTGGCATTTGCTTATGTCATTGAAAATTTGATACATTGTTTTTGTAAAAAGAAGAATATTATCTTTTGAAAAATGCGTTTAGGGAATTGGGATCCAAAAGACGAGTTTTCCGAAGACGAGATGTTTAAAAGACGAGTTTTTCCGAAGACGAGTTGTAGAAGGAGCCAGATGTTGAAAGACGAGATGTAGAAGACGAAATTTACCGGGGACGTTATTTTTTACGGTATACTGACTATTATGTGATGCTTTGCAATTACTTTTTATAAACGTTAAAAAATTCACAAAAGTATATATTTTTTTTTTTTTTTTTTTTTTTTTTTTTTTTTTTTTTTTTTTTTTTTTTTTTTTTTTTTTTTTTTTTTTTTTTTTTTTTTTTTTTTTTTTTTTTTTTTTTTTTTTTTTTTTTTTTTTTTTTTTTTTTTTTTTTTTTTTTTTTTTTTTTTTTTTTTTTTTTTATTTTTTTATAACCAGATAATTTAAGTAACACATTATTAAACACAATCATTAAATTTTCGACTTTAATCGCCAGGTTTTACGATAAACTATAATTCTGGTTGGTACAAAATATCAACATAAAATAGCTACCTGATATGACTTTAAAGGCTCAAAAAGAGCACTTATTTTAGTCGGTTTTAAAACTACTTTTGAATGCATCCAAAAAATCGACAGTTACTTGAGATGGGAGTAGAATTGTTTCAAGGTGTAACCACCCTATTTGCAAAAGAAAATTTCCTTGCATTAATTCGGTTTTCTTCAACAACTAATTTAAAAGGATGACCATGGGTGGGCTGCAGGTTAAACTTAAAAAAATCATTGGCTTGCAAATTGTTTAAGCTATGTATAATTTTAAAGCACTCATATTAATCAGTTTTGTCTCTTTGGCCCTTTAATCTTCTCAAGCACGTATCTGAAAAT
>JASAMX010002027.1:0-11536 GCA_030248175.1 Microlaimidae sp. YZB2_3 | reverse complement strand
CAAGTGGAAAAGGTATATAATATTTAATAAAAAGAATTTGATTCTCCTGTCGGATCAGTCTACTAAAAACGTGTTGGCTAGGTGTTTTGTTAACATGTTGTTTAAAACTTGATAATGAATTAAATTTTTGTGTTTTTCTTGAAAAATCTTTATTTATTTTTAAATGATTTAAATTAATATATTTAATGAGTTTAGGCATGTTTGTTTTAAAGACAAGTTCATAAAACTTTAGTTAAATAAACCCTAATTAAGGGTTGTGAAAAATAGATAGAGAATATAATCATGCCGGTTTCTGGTTTCTTAAAAAATGTGTAAAAATCGTAGTTAAAACCTTAACCTTTGGATAAATGCTTTGTTGAAACATACAACTAAGATATGCAACGTACAACGCCCGTTTTTATTTTTTGCTTTTTTATTTTAAAAAAAAATATTACTAAATTTACTGAATCTTTTTTTGTCAATTTTTAAAATGTCACGTTTGTTGAACCGGTAAATATATTTCAGTTACAAGGTTTAAAAAAGTTATAAAAACTTGCAAGGTTTTTGGCAGGGTAAAATATTCACCAAAAATAAAAGTTTTGGAGAAAAAAGCTTAATTTCGTAAGGCATTACGAAATTAAACTTTTTGTATTTACTTTTAAGTTTAATTTAACAAAATTTAACTTTTTGTATTTACGTTTAAGTGAATATTTTATGAAACTAACTTGTTCCTGGCATTTTCCTAAATTTCTGTGCTGAAATATTTACTTTGACGGTGTTAGTATATTTTTCTGACCGCGTTTGGTATAAACTTTACTGCATTACGTTCCACTTTGGTCATACAGTGGTGAGAATGAAAATTACAAATTGTGGTTCATGGCAGAGTTTATAATAAACGCGACCACACAAAAAATACTATTACCGTAGGATGAATATTTCCAACTCTATCTAGTCCGTAGGACTAGATCGAGTTAATGGGAACAGAATGACACAACAAAACTTAAGTTTTGTTCTTACAACTGACATTTAAAAAAAATGGAGTACCATATTATTAGGCGTTGTCCTTATCTATTTGCAACTGAAACAATCGAAAATAGGTGTCAAATATAAACCAATATGTTTACAATAAATCTTCGCTTTAGCACGATTTGTTTAAAAGTTAAAGCTGCGTGACACGCTTGCTAACTAGGGTTTCGTACAACTTTAAGTTCATCCAACTGCTGGACTGGGCCACTTTGACCATCGAGCTTTTTTGCTCTTCTTCTGGGGGAGCCTGTCGCCTGAAATATTTTTTGTCCAGCGATTTCGCTCTCGCCTTTTTCCTACTGCGACGCACTTCTTTAATAGAGTTCACTTTTCTACTATTTTTTAGACTGAATTTTTTCCTCCTGATGGCCTCGTCCAACTCCCTAGCTTCTGAGTCCGTGATCATGGAGTTTTCTATCACTATGCACTCGCTGTGATGGCCACCGTACGATGGCGGGAGTCCGCTACCCCCTGTTTGGAATTGTTCTTGGATTTTCAGGTCGGTCGTCACGTCGGCAGAGTTGGCGCGTTTGTTGCGAGAAATCGGAACGGAAACGGTCACAGAGCCCGGTCGGATTGAATCCGTTTGCGAATTCGCAATTTCCGAATCGCCTTGACGAGTAGCCGAGTGATTTTTGCACTCCAGCATTTTCATCTCGGGCAGGGAGCGGGTGTTCATATTGTGAGAACTCTTGCGCGTCACTTTTTGAAAAGTCGGGACGGGCAAATGGTTGTCCGTCCATTTTTCCTTCTCGGGAATGGCGTCGAATTTTTCCACCGCCGCCGGGTTGACCAAAGTGGTTTTGTGTCGGGATTTCTTTTTTAACTTTCCCGAAATTACAGTTTGGTTGCTAAGTGAATATTTAGCAGGCAGTTTGTCCGAGTTGAGCTTTTTGGGCGGATCGTGCGAACCGAAAGATGAAAAACGAATAACCTCCTCGTCAAAAATGGTGTCCAATTCCAAAGCTGCGCAACTACCTGAAATTAATCTAATTATGCCCAGTTTGTGACAAAAAGGTAGACAAAAGTTGTTTGCTATTTGTTTTAACTAACAGTCCTACAGTTTAAACGGTTTCAATAATTTTTGACAAAGAAATTAACTCATTGATTATAAATAGCGGAATTTAAGACATTTTTAGAATACAACATTAATAAAAACAATTTAAACTGCAAACTTATTATGAACGCTCATGTTTCTACAATGATCAACGAAAACATTTTACATCTTTCTTTTGAGTAAACAACTTTTAAAAACAGCAGTGCTTTGGTTTATATAATTTGATCATAAAATTGGCTGTACTTTCACTAGTTCCTTTTGTATCTTCACTTTTGGGTTGAACTGGTCGCACCATTTCTTATCTCTTGTCTGCGATTTTCTATATTATTTCTCCACCGTTTTATCTTTATTATAAGGTTTGGAATCAGAAAAAAAATTTTGAAATGCTTTATTTTAATACAAAAATCTTTTATAATGATGTTTCATTATTTGTAGTATTTCCGGTTTTAAATATATTCCAATGAAACGCATTAAATTTGAGAGTAACTTTGTTTCGCGGCGGAACAATTTTGTTATGGTAGGTAGGTCTATAGAAGTCTCTTTTTGTTTTTATGGTATTGTAATCATTTGGAGCTACTTAAAATAACATAAATAGATACTTTTTTAAAAAAAAGGCTAAATTTTTCAAATATACATAATTGCGGTAGGTGAGACGCGGTAGGAGAAACTTGCGGTATATTAATTAGTGATTTCATTATTATTAATTTTCTAAATAAATAATTTTAAAATAACATATAGTTACATAGCCGAATTGTTTTTCTCCGCAAATAATTTAAAATAAAAACTTTGATATAGTTTTTTTATGTGTTAACTTACCAAATGACGGTTCGCTTTCCGGGTTGCTGCTGTTGTTTTCAATTGAAATTTGATTCAACGATTTAAAACGATTTTCGCTGTTAAAACTGTGTACAAACTTTACAACGTCAGTTTTCTTCACAGGGCAGCCGCATCTAAAAATATAAATATTTTAAAATTCAACAACACTCATAATTTTTACACAATTCGATTTATACTTTATTTTTCGTTTTTAAAGACTAAATTTGCAAAAAAGAATAACGTTAGGAATATAAAATAAGTGTTTTGTGATTTAATAATAAGTTGCTGTTCTTTAAATCTTACAAAAATACAATATGTTTTTATAAATGTCATTAAAACGCATAAAGTTTTTACAAACAACCGACGTTTTGAATAAATTGAATATTTAAAACATTATTTATCAAATTACTCCATTCGGAACCAAAAACCAATTTTGTAAAGGACTAAATTTGACTAAATTTACTTTATTTTGTAAAAAAGCGTGAATTAAAAAAAATATGGGTTATAATTCGTTTTTTTTAAAAACGTCATAACCGCACAATTTCGGTTGGTCCGATCATGTCTCCCATACAAACTTACGATGTCAGCCAAATATAATTTAAGCATACGGTTGCAAAACGTAATAACAAAAACAAAAATAGAACAGGATTTTTGGAGTCGCATGCAAGGAATTTGAAGCCGTCGGCAAATTTTGGAACTATTGGAGAAGGGAAAATTGAAACTTGGAGCCGAACGTGAAAAAATGATTTGGGATTAGGCTTTAGCTTTGGTTTGGGTTTAGGGATAGGTTTTATTTAAAATTTTTAAAAGATAATTTCCCATTAATATATATTCTTAAGTAACATCACATAACCTTTCCTTTTCTCTTATTAGCAAGACTACACTTTCGGAACCAAGTTCCTCACTTTAGGCTTCAAAATCTTCATTTTGAACTTCAAGTTCTAGCTCCAAGTACCTTCGCTCCAACAACCCTTAATCAAAAAAAGCCAAAGCTTTCTTTCAATATAAAATTTTTGATCTAGTTTTTTACTTCAACAAAATTTTCAAATACACAATTTTTGGGGCAATTTTTGAACGACCCTTTTTTGTTCAACTACTAAACAGCTTTCTTTAGGAATAAAATTTTTGATCCAGTTTTTACTCAAAAAATTTCAAATACACAATTTTTAAGACAACTAAACAGCTTTTTTTAGAGATAAAATTGAATCTTAGCATAATTTTTTGATGAAAATTCTTTTTCGGTTATTAGAAATTGAACTAAAGTTTTTACTTACTCTGTAAAGTCCAGAAAAATTACAAATTACATTTTTAGGCTATTGGAAAGCATAAAAACCTATTATTACTAAACACTACCTTCCACAAAACCGTTGAAAAATCATTTTGAAAGCGTCCCGAAAGCTTTTCATGCTAACAGCATATATAACGGGGTTTAAACAAGAATTAGAGTAACCTAACCAGGTTACAACTACCATCACAGAATCAGGAATACATCCTTCGCAGAAATGACCTATAATGATTTATTTTATTTTAATTTTTTGGCTGTGTCCGCTAGAAGTATTATTGGGAAAAAATTTTATATAAAAATAAGTTTTCATGATAATTTAGTTTTTTTATTTGGAGTTATTAATTTTGTTAAAAACTTACCACTTTAAAAACTGAAGAAAAAATAAATCAAAGTTTTATTTAATCGTTATTATTTTTCGTGTTTTCCATTGATTACGACTTAAACGTTATTTTTTTATTTACCAAGAAAATAACACCTTCCGATTTTGGTACGATTTTTTTTTTGAGATGACACAAAAAATTTTTGAAAATGTTTAATGTATGTGTACTTATAATGAACAAACGATATTCAATAGTTATCTTAAACGCATAATTTTAAAAAAATAAGAGTGATTATTTTATCAACTGCTTTTTATTCAAAAATTTATTTTTTGACGAGCGGCCGTCTTTTTTTACATGTTAAAAATACCAAAAATATGAATTTTTACAATTAACATTGCTTAAATTAATACACCAATCAGATATTAGACTATCCCTTTTTGAGTATTATAATTAAACAAGTCAGCAGGATTTTAGTGTTTATTTCTTTTTTTTTAATAAAAAATAATCGCGATGTTTTTACGTTGTTGCTAAAACACGTCTTATTTTATATGTTTAAACAAACAGGTACTGTCAGGAAATCTGAATTAATATTCTTATATTTAGCATTTCAAAAACTTTAAATTTATGACCATGACAGATTATTGCTGAAAAACAGATTGAGTTGACACCGTAATGTTGTAAAATTATGACATGTTTAAGTTTTACTTTGAATGCTCCAATACGTACGGGGCTTTTTAAGCCGTACACAAGAAACTTGGAGCCGTAAATTTTTTAAAGCCGTAAAGCTTTTAAAGTAAAAACTTATAGCTAAAAGTAAAAATGTTTTGAGGTTAGGTTTAGGCTTAGGCTTTAGTATAAGTTTTAGTGTTTTACTTTAAGCTTTAAGTTCCTAAATCCCGACTCCAAGTTCTT
Organism: Microlaimidae sp. YZB2_3; assembly: GCA_030248175.1. Lineage (NCBI taxonomy): Eukaryota > Metazoa > Nematoda > Chromadorea > Desmodorida > Microlaimidae > Microlaimidae sp. YZB2_3. The sequence goes on along the minus strand of JASAMX010002027.1, from coordinate 6,141 downwards.
TATTTTCAGTTCAAACATCTTTTTTTCCAATGAAAAATATTTTTGGCTTTTGTTGTTGTACTCTCATTTTTTTTCCTCTATCCAGCATTCAGTCAAAAGTTAAATTTTCGCAAACTTTTACGACAATAAAATTATTTTTTATGAAAGGCTAATAATTAAAATTAATAATTGATTTGCCTATCATAACAAAATATTGGGTCGGCGGTCTCGCCGCGAAATCACAATTCGTTATAAAATAAATAATTAAATAATTCTTACCAATTTAAAAAAAAACCGCTGAGAATTAACAACAATACAAAATCAATTTAAGTATTTTTGTTTACTAATGAAGATTGTTTAAAGCTGTTTTTTGTTTAACCAAGGTTTTTCATATGTAAATTTTTAGGTTTATCAGAAAAAAGGAAAATATTTTGTAATGCTTTATATTAATACAAAAAGCCGCTAAAGTTTTTTAAACAGATGTTTTATATTTGTAGTAATTTAAATTTAAAAAATATTACAATGAAATGCATTTACAATGAGAAAAACTTTGTTTTGTGGTTAGACCACCGACCAAATTTTTCGCTATGTCAGGTAGGTTTATGATTTTGTAAAGATTTACGTTTAGAATTAGTATGTAAAAATTACCAGCAAGATATAAGGCAAAAAATGGAAACCAGCATACGAAAAAGGCACCGACAACAATCCCTAGAGTTTGAGCACTTCTCTTGTGTTTTTGGTAAAATCTCCGCTGTTTTTCAATATTACTGTTACCGTGAGTTCCTCCATAGTGAACCCGCAAGCTCGGTAGACCATCCGAACTTTTTAAAGAGTTCTAAAAATTAACCTTCAGATTTTTGAGGTATTGAGAAAAAAATTGATACAAAATTAAAGAGTTTTTTTGTGTCGTTTTGGACACTGTTTATCAATTAACAGAAGTAGAAGTAATCCAAAATCTAAAATCTGATTTTTAATACTAGGGTACGTGTGTACGTGCGTGTCTGTGTGTGTGTGCGTGCGTGAGGGCGTGCGTGCGTGCGTGCGTGGTGCGTGCTGCGTGCGTGCGTACGTGCGTGCGTGCGTGTGTACGTGTGTGCGTGTATGTTTATTTTTCTGTGTGCTTTTGTGTTTGTACACGTCAGTCTTCTTTATACATGGTGTTTGTTGGTGTCTTGTCATTAACCTAAACTCTGTTTGCGGTTTCTGTGTATATGTGTGAGCAAGTGTATGTATACCTATTGTGTTTGCACCGGGTTTGTGTTTGCTAGGGTCCTCTCCGGTCCTCCTCTTAAATTTTTAACAATATAAAAAATAGTGTAAATCTAACCTGAATAGTTGATTTTCTTCTATAATCTGTACTCAGACTTTGCAGCAAACTTTTCTCTCTGGCTTTAGTAACGCAGTAGATTTTAAAATAGACGCACAAGATAATTATTAAAGGCAGAAAAAATGACATAATTACAGAGTGAGTCACATATTTCAGTTCATTGCCCACTTCGCACTCAACGAATGCGGTATTAGCACCGGGCTTAGGTTCCCATTTTAATGTTACCAACAATACAGTAATACTGAAAGCCCAGACACAACAGCAACTTATTTTCAAGCGTGTTCTGGTAACCAGTACGCTATATTTAAACGGTTGAGTAACACCTAAAAAAGACTTTTTTTGCTTGTTATAATATTAATAATAATATAATAATAGTATTTAACAAGATAAAGGTTATATAATTTTACACAACAAAAATCCAATCATAATTTTAAGTAAAAAAGTATTATTATGTGGTTCTGCTAATTTAAAATCAGCTTACATTATTTAAAATAGAAACCATCACATACACTGTTAAACACTGAAACGTAAAGTTTAAATGGTAAGTTGTTAACTTAAAAATTTTGACAAATAATGAGGTCATATTTTTTGTTATTTATTTATTGTTATTATTTTACATTTTTTGTGTAATTTAATTGTCGAAAATTTTTTTATTCGGTTTTGAAACCAAGGCGTTCCTGAAGTTTTATTTATATCTACCACACAAAAACAAGTGCTGTTGCTAATAATAAATCTTACATAATAAATAATTTGCATACGATGTCGCTTAATTTACATTATGCATAGCTTGCGTGCAGTTGATTGAACGTTTAGTTATCTATTTTTTGCGCGGTTTTTTAAGCAAAGAATTAAGACAAGTCAACAGTGGCGAGCGTACTTTTAAGACACCAATCTCAGTTACTTCACGTAACTTAAGGATTTAGAGAATCAAGGAGCAGCTTAAAATGCAGTTTGTTTTCAAATTGAAAAATTAGATATTTGTAAAAAAGAATTATTAAATCATGGGTGGCGCGGAAGCGCCACGGGGCGATTTAGCCCCGTGGCGCAGCGCCAACCATAATTAGAGAACGTGGGTTCAGAACCTTCTTCTTCTTCTTCTTCTTATTATTATTATTATTATTCCAACGCTCCATCCTTAAAAGCGATATTCCTCATTCGTTATTGGTTGATCAAAAATAAACATGGGCTCATAAGAAAGAAGAAGGAATTACGCAACTTTCTTAGGAAGCACTTTTTTGATTTAGGTCCTTGTTATCGATTTATTGATGAAAATAAAAAATTTGAAAAAGAGACAAATAAAAACACCCAACCGCACAATAACAGCCTTTTGGCAACAATAAGGATTGTACAGAGCAGACAACCAACATCCCCTCATAAAAACCGCACAAAAAAAGCAGACGGGTTTTAATTGGTGGCAGAAACGGTACCAAATCCCAGCGCCATCTGCTTCAACCGCGCGGAAATCGGCGAAAACAACAAAGTACTTTTTTTAATTCTTGCATTACTGATGACAAAATTAATTCAAAGTTTTATTTATTAAAAAATAATAATAAGCGTCGGTGGCGCGGGAGCGCTACGTGCCGGTAGGTAATCATTGGTGGTGCGGGGGTGCCACACTGCAATTTAACCCACCGCACCGCACCAACTATACTTAGACAACGTGAGTAAATTTTGTAATTCATGTTCATCATCTTCTTATTATTAGTATTTTTACTTTAGAATTATAATTGCAATCATTGGCGCACGGCATCGCGCCAACTATATTTAGAGAACGTAGGTAAACTTTGTCTGGAGCGCCACTGCACCGCACTAACTATAATTAAACAACGTGGGTAAATTTTGTAAATTAAATTCATCATCTTCTTCTTCTTATTTTTTATTTAAAAAAGTATATCTCGGCAACGGAATGATTATAAACATATGTCATTGCGCAGCTAAAACCATAGTTTATTAGGCTATTTTTTAATTTAATTCAAAAAAGTGGTAGAATAGCCTTGAAAAATGCTCTAAGAATAGAGCACGAAAATAGGGCGATATTTCCCCGGGCGTATGTTTAGACAGAAAAGATGTAGACTAGTCTGAGATGGACATTATGTGGACTATAGAAAATTTGCATTTGGTTTGGGCAGCTGCTCACTAAATAAAAAATTCTACCATATGATAATTATTTGTTTATACATTGATCTAATCACACAGCACTGTTGCATTTTTTTTTAGTTTGATGAAATGTCAATTGAAAAAATTATACTCACAGCAATCTTTGACAAGCGCGAAATCGCCACTTTTTCAAATTTATAGCTGTTTCTTACACATACAAATATAACCTTCTAATTGAAAAAATGGCGATTTCGCGCTTGTCAAAGATTTCTGTGAGTATAATTTTTTAATTGACATTTCATCATACTAAAAAAATGCAACAATGCTGTGTGATTAGATCAATGTATAAACAAATCATTATCATATGGTAAAAATTTTTATTTAGTGAGCAGCTGCCCAAACCAAATGCTAATTTTCTATAGTCCACATAATGTCCATCTCCGACTAGTCCACATCTTTTCTGTCTAAACATACCCCCAGGAAAAAATCGCCCCTTTTTCCTGCACTATTCTTAGAGCATTTTTTAAGGCTAGTTAAAACTCTAACCAAACAAGCACTAACTCAAACAGCGAAAATCGAATTTAAAGTATGTTTTCTTTTTAGGCACCCATACAGTAAGTTATCACTATTGAATTAAAGCGCATTTTATTTTACAAGTCGTTAGGGAAGTTATTTTGAAGAATAAAGACAACAAAATTTTCTAGTAAACCATGTAATCGTAATCGGGCGAACGTAATTGGTTCACCTTGGTAATGATATGTATTGTGTAGACTTCCTATGTGGTTTGCTGGAATAAATGATCAAAATTATTGTTTATTTACCAAGAAATCTGTCCACGCTGATCATGCAGAGGGTAACGATGGATGCGGTGCAACAGATGACGTCCATGGATATCCAGAACCTGCACACGAGTCTGTTGAAGAGCCAACTGCCGTTGGTGAGCAGGACACTCACAGCTAGCGGCATCACCAGCAGTCCAACAAAAAAGTCAGCCGTGGCCAGATTGAATATGAGTATGCTGGTCAGTTTCTGGTGCAGCCTTTTGTCCATCAGAATGGCCAGACCCACGAAAGTGTTGCCGGATATGGTAAACAAGGAAAGCATTGCCGTTGCGAGACTGACTGGAATGTTACTCATGCAAATTTGAACGCTGATATTAATACTCCCGTTGCCTTTAAGTGCCAGTTTATTGCCACAGTCCCAAGTTATCAGCCCTGACATTTTTTATCATTGGCTAAAGGATTAAAATATTATAAAGTATATTTGTTGCCATTAGTTTATTGTTAGTGAATAGTGATCATTCTTTCATTTGATATTATTTTTCATTAACATTGTGTTAATATATTGTAGTAATACAAAAGCTAGGGTAAATAAAGTTAAAAATAATTCCAATTAAAAATTATCTAGGATTAATAATTATCATTTGAACATTTCCCAAAAAATGTATTAGTATTGTAAAATAGTTTTAAATATCACCTATGTCTAAACGGTCATACCCATACGTTACACTTATATAAAAGTGTCTGTATGGGTTTTTAGTGATACTTTTATGACATTTAAGACCACGAGACGCATAGTAACATCTTAAAATAAAACAGATGCCTATTTAATAACAAATTAAAACAAAATATAAAAAACTCACAACTTTTTATAAAGCCATCTGTATTAATAAAAAATTCAACACCTGAAATATTAGTATATCACAAAGTTATTCTTCTCCTGAGTCTCGAAAAACAATTCTAAAAGTTAGTACTAAAAAAATAATTCACGTTTTTAAGCGCGGACCTGAAAAATTTAAAATTAAATTTAAAAACGAATCCACAGGTAATTGTTATTTAAAAAAAAATCGCAATTCATCCATAGCCCTTAAAAGCAGCAATAACTTGTGTAATATATATTCTTGCTACCACTGGTCCGAATGGTCAACTGCAGTGCAGTGAGCAAACGGTAAGAAAGATTCATGTGTGTTTTATTTATTTGTCATTAGATCCTTCGTTTCAAACGTATTTCCAGGGCTCTCTGCTTTTCATATAGGCAACAATAAAAAAATGAGATCTTAATTTTTTTTCGATCAGTAAACAGCGGCAAAAATTATACAATTGTGAAACTAATAAAATTTTAATTGCGGGTGTCTCTTAATTTAACAGTAAAAATAGTACTTAACTGTTCACTCGAAATTTACCGCCAAATGAATTTAAACTACACTCTCATTTCCCAAATTCTAAAGCTGTCACCTTAGCGACAGTGCATTGAGTGCGGTTAGTATAAAATCTAAAGCTTAATTTTAAATGTCACCCAACCTATAGATCATTATAATGTGATTTTTTTAAAATTTTTTAGTGTCGTCAGAAATCATGATTATCACAGATATAGTTTTGTAGTCATATTTTGCATAGTTGACAACGAAATAAAGTTGATACTCACGGCGGTAAACAAGAATTTCATTCCTGAAGGTGTAGCGAATGTTTCAGCATGATCTTGAAAAAAAAGAATTACGAGAAAAGATCCACAAGACTGTTTTGTTAGGTAAAAAAGTTAAAAAAAATTGAAGACTTAATTGCACGCGATGTAGTACACATTTTTACGAAATAATTACACGGTCATCAATAAAATAAAGTATAATCCACACATCCATAGGTTGTTAAATAAATCATACGTATATTTTTTCTAAGATTAAAAACGCGAAAATCTCAATAGCTATAAATTTCTTTATCATATATGAGCAGCACACCGATTTC
>JASAMX010002026.1:0-12251 GCA_030248175.1 Microlaimidae sp. YZB2_3 | reverse complement strand
GGTATCGGGGAAAGTCCCAACTGAGGAAAGTCCCAACGTGGAAAGTCCCAACCAATCGATGAAACTCCCAACAGTTCAAATATTAGAAATACGTTTGCAAAACCGGTGTTAAACACGATAATTTTAAACAACCGAAAATAAATAAATGCATTAAATGAATGATAAATGGAATTATGCAATTTTGTAAACGTACTTTCAAAAATGCAAGTTTCCACCCCAATGAGAATTTTTTTTTGATTTTTGGGTTTTGCTTAGGCTTAGGAAAAAATAAAGTTTTTACTCTTCAGTTTAAAAAGCATCATTAAATACAAATTTACCATAATACAATTTTGCTTGATTTTTAGGTTTTGCTTAGGCTTAGGTACTCAGTTTTTTGAATAAAGAATTTAATAAAAGTTTACCATGATAAAAATTTTGCTTGATTTTTGGCTTTTGCTTAGGCTTAGATAAAAAAGGTTTTCAATAGATTGTTTTATTCGAAAAATAGGAAAAACTTGTCTTTTGAAAAGTGCGTTTACAAAATCACATCCAAAAGACGAGTTTTCCGTATTTAATGCTATATTTTTATTAATTATAGTGTTAATTGACTAAAAAATAAAATGGTGTTTGTTGCAAACGTATTTTTTGATTCTGTTGGGACTTTCCACTAACTGTTGGGAGATTCCACAGTTGGGAGATTCACCCTCTTTTTGTTCGAGGCGGGGGTGGGGTCCCGGCGGGCTGCCGGGAGGAATGGTTTTTTCGTTTAGGCTAGGGGTTATCGAGACTAGGACTGGCGTAAAAATAAGATAAATTAAACTTTAGCAGAGAGAAGAGAGTAGAGGGTGTGTTTATGCTTTGCTTTGGTTAGGTAGGAGGGCGCTGATTTCGAGGTGGGGTGGGCGTGGGGTTTTCTTCTATTGCCCATGGTATCGGGCAAAGTCCCAACTGAGGAAAGTCCCAACGTGGAAAGTCCCAACCAATCGATGAATCTCCCAACAGTTCAAATATTAGAAATACGTTTGCAAAACCGGTGTTAAACACGATAATTTTAAACAACCGAAAATAAATAAATGCATTAAATGAATGATAAATGGAATTATGCAATTTTGTAAACGTACTTTCAAAAATGCAAGTTTCCACCCCAATGAGAATTTTTTTTTGATTTTTGGGTTTTGCTTAGGCTTAGGAAAAAATAAAGTTTTTACTCTTCAGTTTAAAAAGCATCATTAAATACAAATTTACCATAATACAATTTTGCTTGATTTTTAGGTTTTGCTTAGGCTTAGGTACTCAGTTTTTTGAATAAAGAATTTAATAAAAGTTTACCATGATAAAAATTTTGCTTGATTTTTGGCTTTTGCTTAGGCTTAGATAAAAAAGGTTTTCAATAGATTGTTTTATTCGAAAAATAGGAAAAACTTGTCTTTTGAAAAGTGCGTTTACAAAATCACATCCAAAAGACGAGTTTTCCGTATTTAATGCTATATTTTTATTAATTATAGTGTTAATTGACTAAAAAATAAAATGGTGTTTGTTGCAAACGTATTTTTTGATTCTGTTGGGACTTTCCACAAACTGTTGGGAGATTCCACAGTTGGGAGATTCACCCTTTTTGTTGGGAGATTGCTCGGAACCTTTTTGTTTCTTCCGGCCGCTTGGGGTTGGCTCCCTTTTTTTTTTTTTTTTTTCTTTCGTGGTGTTTTCCTTGGTTGGGTTTTTCCGGGGGCCGTGCCCTGTTGTTTAGGCTAAGTTTTTTAAATATTGTAAAGCTTAACATAAGCTTTTAAATTTGGAAGTTTTTCCGGTGGGGGCTAAATAAACTTCTCGGTGGGGGCTGGCTCTCGGGTGGGGGCTGGAAATAGGACTACTAAAAAGTGGGACAAGCTCCAGCACCCACCGAAAAACATGGTTTTATATCGTTATTAAACCCTAAATTTTTTTCAAAAATAAAAAAATATAATCTAAAAATCTTTAAAAGCGATAAAAATTATGTCTGTGAGTAAAATTAGCCTTCAAAACTCGTATACATAAAAATTTTACGGTGGGGGCTGGCTCTCGGTGGGGGCTGTCGGTGGGTGCCAACATCACCGCGCCAAGAACCTTAGTATAAAAAAGTACCTAAATTTTTTTTGAGGGGGGTGGTCAGATTTCAAACTGCAGAGGGGGGTCAGGGGTAAAAATTTCGGAAATTTGTGGGGAGGGGGCACCCCTACGTTTTCGTCTGGGGGGGGCAAAATTTCCAAGCTATGATGGGGTAGGTGAAGGTCAGGTAGACCCCACCCTGCCCTAGCCCCCTCTTTCTCACCCATGATTACGTCGCGTGTATACAAAGATAGAAAAAAATCAGCCCTTTATAAATCGGAAATCGGTTTTAAGGTTCTGAATAAGTCGTAAATCGTAGTTTTCCCTTAAAATTAAAATAAAAGAATTATCAGATAAATGTCAACTCGATTTTAGGGTTTTGTTGGGAGATTTATGTGTTGGTTTGTACTCGTTTTAATCCCATAGTCACGCTGATCCAAAAATATCACTCTCGAATAATTTTACCTTGTGGTTGCCCATTTTGGCACCCCCAGATAATATCAAATAATTTTACCCTGCAATAATAACTATTAAATACATAAATTAAACATACATTTCAAAACAATTATTAGTATTTTTAAAATTGACAAAATAGTCTACAAAATCTAAAAAAAAATAAAAAGACTTTCAAAATGGCAGATCTAATTTTGCTCTATTGGTTGACCCATACCTGCCAAATTAGCGGAGAATATTGTCTGCCGATTTGGTGAATTAAATGTCTGCCAAAATAATTAAAATTATCTGCCAATTTGGCAGAATTATTAGCCGCGTGAAAATTGGCTGAATATTCTGCCATTTTGGCAGATTTTTTTTTAAAGAATGGCTGACAAAGATTAAGAGAGTATAACCCCCAACCCCCCGGCCACCTATGAATAACCCATTTAATTACCTGGACTACTTTAGGTATAGACGAACTAACAGTTTAAATCCCTTATTTTTCATGAAAATTATCGTAAGAATACTTATAAATGACCTGATCGTGAACTGTAGACCCTAGTTTCCCTAAGCAACCTAAGAAAAACCTAAAAATCAAGCCAAATTTAAACTTTAGTTTGATTTTAAGGTTTTGCTTAGGCTGCTTAGGGAAACTAAGGTATACACTCTACGATTCAGGTTGCTCATTAGTTTTACCTTGACAAAATTTCTAAGTTTACGTGTTTTTCTTAAGATTTATCAAAAAAACTATTTATTTTAATTAATTGTACTTGAAAAATAAGGGATTTAAACTGTTAGTTCGTCTATACCTAAAGTAGTCCATGTAAATAAATAGGATACTTGAAGAATGCCGAATTTCGTGCGCTAACTTAAACTTTATATAGGGTAACTGACTTAATTTCGGCCACGCCTTAATTTCGGCCACCAATTTAGGGTGTTAGAAAATTGGCTTATTTTTAAAACACAAAAAACTAGCACAGAAGTAACTGGATTAATGTTGAATAAAATGTTTTTGCAAAAGTTTTTTTATTTTTGTTAGTCTATATTATTAACATTTTCATACAAAAAGTGAATTTTTTGTGATTTTCCTAATTTTTGCTTTGTGTTTAAACTGCATCAAATTTAGAACGAAGCAATATATAACCTTAAAATATCTTCTATTTAAGGCTCAAAGTTGTTAATTTTCATGTTTTGATATTTTCTTCAAAATCATTTTGCAAAGCGTTTAACTAACTACGCATTTTAAGATTCCGTTAATTTCGGCCACCTGAAAATTTAGGTGAAAGAACCTGCCGTTTTTCGCTGTTTTTAAATATCATTGTACTACCGTGTTTATAAAGAATTTTTTTTGCTCGTTTGACTTTGTTTTGACGTTTTTTAAGCCAAAATTAAAAATTGAACAAAAAAATACAGATTATTAAAACTTGTTTTTTTAAGGTTTTGACATAATTATTTAAAGTCTTGCTAATAACTATTAAAGTTTGAAAACGGGAAAAATTAAGTTATATGTACCAAGAACAATATCTAAGGGTAAATTTGCAACCTTTAGAAATTTTTATTGTTCGTTTAAGCAATGGTTATGGCCAGTTTTTTGTAGGTGGCCGAAGGTACAAGTTCCATACGTGTACCAAAATTCGATTTGACCGATTCAAAAGTAATTACAAATTGTAAAACATCTTTATAGCATAAATTGAACACGTAGACCTCATTTTTGTGGTTAATTTTTGGATTTGAGCCTCTGAAAAAAAGTTATGAGCCGATTTGTACCTAAAAATTGCCCTTTTTTGGCATGTACAATTTATGCTATCAAGAAAATTTTTTTATTAAGCATTTAATCAAATTAATATTATTTTTTTCGTATAACCAAGTGTCTAGCAGTTACACATATATTTTTATTATTTTCATGGTAGCTACCATTTTTTTTATAGTAACCGTTCAAATACCCACTAAATTTTAGTTGTGAAAAAATTTAAATTTTTGAAAAACAACTTATTTTAATAAAAATTAATTATATTACAATTTTGTTTGATTTTTAGGTTTCGCTTAGGCTTAGGAACAATAAATCGGTGAAAAACTGAGTTTAAATCAGCGTTTAAAGTCGAACAAATTTTCTTGTCCATGTTTTTGGTGGTCCATGTGACTTTCGAATTTTCAATTTTTTTGAAAATTTTTGAGTTCTTCAGACTTTTAGCATTGTTAAAACATAGGTTTTAATTTAGTTTGTTCGTTTACAAAATTTTTTTCTTAACATCATAAATTGCACATGCTGAAAAAGGCCATTTTTTGGGCATGAATTGATCCATAACTTTTTATCGGTGGCTTAAATCTCAAAAATAACCACAAAAATGAGGTCTACGTGTTCTATTTAGGATATAAAACTGTTTTACAACTGGTATTCACTGTTAGATCGGTCAAATCGAATTTTGGTACACGTATGGAACTTGTACCGTGGCCGAAATAAATGGCACGCGCCTTAATTTCGGCCACTATAAAAAGAAGACTTTAAATCTCCACTGATCTTATGATTATCAATGATTTAAAGTGTAACAGAAATTTTAAAATTTTGCACTGGAATAACAAATATAGTTTTTGTTTGATTTTTAAGCCAAATTTTGGTTTGATTGAAAAAGTCAGAAAAAACTTATTCAAAAAAATAAAAAAAGGTGGCCGAAATTAAGTCTGTTACCCTACGTGTAATTTTTAGGTTTTGCTTAGGCTTAGTAAAAAGTGTATTTTAAAAAACAAAGCATAAAATATAAATTATCATGAAAATTTAGTTTAATTTTTAGGTTTCGCTTAGGTTCAGGAAATAAATAAAAAACCAACCATTCACTAAATTTTTTTTTGATTTTTTTTAGGTTTTGCTTAGGCTTAGGAAAAATTTAGATTTTTGACTCATCGTTTATTGCCAAAAGAACTCATCGCTTATTGTTTAAATATTTTATTGAAAACATTTTTTATATTTTGTTGTTTTTTTATTCTTCTGGGAAGAGTTTATATTACCTTGGTGGGGAGTTTTAACGTCTTTTTTAAAGCAACGCGTGCTGCGGCGGCCTAATGCTCGGCAGTCTAATGTTGGGCATTCAAGTGCGTGGCGTTCTAATGCTGGCGGTCTAATGGTCGGCAATCAAGTGCTGGCGTTCGAATTTCCTAGAATCAAATATTAGGCGTGCTATAAATAATGGTGACTGAAATTTTTAAAATAATAATTATTATTCCCAAAAATGTCTAAAATTTGTTAAAACCATTTGGTGTTTAATTTTGTGGCTTTATTTGAATTGGTTTTTAGGTTATAATAAACCGGTACGATTGGTGTTCGGAAGTTTCGGTACAAGTACTAAACGTGTACCAAAAATCGGTTTGAGAATTCCACCAAACAAACACAAATAAAAAACATGTTTCTAGGTCAACTCTGACTTTGTGATCTTAATTTTGAGCATTAAAAAGTGATTAAACTACCCTTTAAAAAATAAATGGTGTTTTATAGCCAAAAAATGACCTTTTTTTAAATGTACATTTTATGATGTTAAGAAAATTTTTTTAATAGTGCTTTAACCAATATGAATAAATATTTGTTAGATTGCCGAAAGTTTGGTGAATCAAAAAATAGTTTTACTTTTTTTCTGGTCTTCACAAATTTTGTACAGCAACCGCTTAAATATGTATCAAAATTCGGTCGTGAAAAAAATTAAGATTTAAAAAATGGGATAATTTAATAAAAATGCCTCATAATACAATTTAGCTTGATTTTTAGGCTTTGCTTAGGCTTAGAAAAAATAAATCTGATTAAAAATAAGCATAAATTAGCTTTTTTAACAAAAACAAATTTGTTGTCCATATTTTCGGTGGTCCATGTGACTATCGAATTTATAATTTTTATGTAAATTTTTAGATTCTCCAGACTTCCAGCAATGTTAAAACAAAGTTTTTATTTTAATTTTAATTTTAATAATTAATTTATGCCAAATCAACGCAACTGGCGCCTAGAATATCCCGCTGGCGCCTAAAATTTTGGGTCTAGGCGCCAGCCTGGCGCCTAGATTTTTGGCTATAAACGTATTCTTTAACCGTTTTTTTAGTCAACCAGAGAAAAAAGAACACAAAATTTTTAAGGTTTCAAAAGACTAATTTTCAAAAATTTTCTTCCACTTCGCTTCGCTCAGCGCAAATTATTTTAGTTTATCTACAATTTAATCCTTTTTTATGATATATATATATATATATATATATATATATATATATATATATATATATATATATATATATATATATATATATAGTATATATGTAAAGATTTAGGTAAAAGTTCTAACTGGTTAAATTTTTTAATTAACAAAACCCATTTAAAAGTAAAATTCTAAAAACACCTATTATTGGTTTTGATTAAAACCTGAAAATAACTTCTGAGAAAATCCTTTTTTGCTTTCAAAGTGTTAAAAAAAATTTAATTTATCTTTAACACTAAAATGTTGAGCTTCAAGCTGTCTGTAATGGAGCTCCGCTTTGTAGAGCTACGGAGCAATCGACGTCAACGAGCAATTCATGGCCTACCTATGGTTGTACTAATTGTGTAAATAATAAAAAAAGCTATGCTAAAGATTGTTTAGTAAAAAATTTTTTGTAAACTAAAATTTTTCAAAACTTATTAAAGGCAATTAAAAAAACTGTAAAAATGCGAATAAAATAATTAAAAGATTTAAGCTTAAATAAGCTTGAAATCAAATATTTTAGAAAAAGAACTCCAAAGCTCCCTCCGCTATAAGTAGCCGGGGCTCCGAAGCATGATGTGGGAGGGTAGGAACATCACTAGTCTTTATGTTTTCTTGTTAAATTATATAATTCTTAAAAAAAAATTTACGCATTTCAAGTTGAGTATTGAGATGGGCAAAATGAGTCGTTTTTTTAAAAATTAATTGTACTACTATACAACACAAAACGTTTGACTACAAAAGCCATATAAAAATATGCATATAATGAAAAAAACTAATAATATGTGGACTTTTTGTGAAAATAGAAAAAGATTACGTTATTGGCGCCTAGATTTCTTGGCTGGCGCCTAAAATTTGGAGGCTAGGCGCCAGCTGGCGCCTAAGCGCCGGCGAAAAAAAAAACCAGGGACTACTTTATCGATTCTAGGAAATTTGAACGCCAGCACTTGAACGCCGAGCATTTGACCGCCAGCATTAGAACGCCGCACACTTGAACGCCGAGCATTAGAACGCCAGGCATTTGACCGCCGCAGTACGCGTTGCTTTAAAAAGGACGTTAAAACTCCCCACCAAAATAGTATTAACTCCCCCCAAAAATAATAAAAAAACTCAAAAGAATATAAAAAAATGTTTTCAATAAAATATTTAAACAAAACAATATTGTTTTGTCAATAAACGATCAGTCAAAAATCTAATTTTTTTCCAAGCCTAAGCAAATTCTAAAATCAAGGAAAAAATTTAGTGAATGGTTCGTTCTTTAATGATTTAAACCTGTAGTTCCTGAACCTGAGCGAAACCTAAAAATCAAGCTAAATTTTTATGATAAATTTCTATTACAGTTTGGTTTTTTTAAGATAAACGTTTTTTTTCTAAGCCTAAGCAAAACCTAAAAATTAAACGAAAAATTTAATGTTGTTTTGTCACGAGCAAAACTTTGCGACCATGATCATGCACACGCCTCTTGACATTATTGCGGAGAGTTCACAATAGTTTTCGGGGGTGTATGTTGTCGTAGTGTTGTATTGATGTAATTCTCTGTAGTTGGCGGAAAACAGAAATTTGCATTAAAATTTATATGCAATTCTGCGGCGGTCAAATGCTTGGCGTTCTAATGCTCGGCGTTCAAGTGCGCGGCCTTCTAATGCTGGCGGTCAAATGCTTGGCGTTCAAGTGCTGGCGCTCAAATTTCCGGACACCACTTTATCCAGTAAGGGGCCCTTTAGCTAAAGAGCCCTTAAGTTTGTTTGAACAACCAATGATAAGGGGCCCCTTAGCAAAAGGGCCTTTAGTGGATAAGGTACATTCCTTTAGTTAGGGGGCCCCTGAAGTTAAGTCGATTTTTTATAAATCCACCCCAGATCTTTATTATTGTAGATATAACTGCAAAGTTATACGGCGAATTTTTTTCCACATTTTTCCTGCAATTATTTTGTATATAAAAATATTAAAATTTTATATAATTTAGCCCATAATTTTTTTATCATGAATTTCAATGTTCACCTGTTTTTGATTAAAATTTAATATTTTTAATGCGTCCTACAAAAAATCAAAGACTGTACGAAATTTGAATGACTACATTTTGAAAACAAATCGATCAACACAAAATTAATTTGTTGTGCTAAGATCCAAAATAAGCAGTCGTTTAACCCAAGATAAATTTTTTTTTATTTCCTAAGCCCAAGCGAAATCTAAAAATCATGATAAAAGTCTAAAAAAAGCTTAAAAGCTATTGAAATGCCGAATAATTTAGTGCTTAAGGAAAAAATATTTATGTTAGAAGATATTTTGCCGAAATTATTCTTTCCGGACATTAAAAGGTTTTTAAAACTGCTGTTGAAAAGTGTTAAAAAGTTTCACAAGTCAACATCTCACTAATTTCCATGATATATTGCAGAAAAATTGCGTTATTAAGTCAAAATTGAAAAAAATGGCTAACAGGAGTACGAGAATTAAGTTAGCCTCTGGTAACAGCCTCTCGTAACACACTCTCAGCCTCTCGTAAGGAAAAATTCAAATATTTCACGAAATACTGAAGTGATTTTAAAACTAAAAATATGGATGGATAGTAAAAAATGAGATCTACTTGATTTAATATCAAGTTTAATTTAAAATGAATTATTAAAGGCGATATATTCGTCCTGATTTTTGAGTCAGCCTCTTATAAGAGGCCCGGGTTAGGTTTTCTGGCAAGCACTAAAAGACATCTACTACACCTACTACACCGACGAACCTAACCAACCTAAGCAAAACCTCAAAATCAAACAATCAAACAAAACATTAAATTTAGCTTGATTTTAAGGTTTTGCTTAGGTTGCTTAGGAAATTTTTGGTAACAAGAGAGGCTTTCACTCCTCGGTAGGCTCGTCGGTGTAGTAGGTGTTGTAGGCATAGGTGGGCAGGGGGGGAAGGTTGGGGGTTATACCCCCCTAAATTTGGGGTACCCGGGGACACCCCCCCAAATTCTCCTCCCGGAAAAAAATTTTAAGGCGTTATAAAAGGAATAAAAAAATTTATTACCTTGTTTATGTCATATACTTCATTTTTTTCCCTATTATTCAACAAACATTAATTAAACATTATTAACCTTTTATTAACGTTTTAAACACCTGTTTTAAATGTAAAGGGATAAAAAAACCTTACATTTTGCAATAAAAATCATCTGGAATTAAAATTTTTAGTGTATTTTAGCGCCTTAAATTAAAAATTTTCTCCAAATTTAGGGGGGGGGATGTCAGCAAAATCCGAAATTTTGGGGGGGGGGTATAACCCCCAACCCCCCGGCCACCTATGAATAACCCATTTAATTACCTGGACTACTTTAGGTATAGACGAACTAACAGTTTAAATCCCTTATTTTTCATGAAAATTATCGTAAGAATTCTTATAAATGACCTGATCGTGAACTGTAGACCCTAGTTTCCCTAAGCAACCTAAGCAAAACCTAAAAATCAAGCCAAATTTAAACTTTAGTTTGATTTTAAGGTTTTGCTTAGGCTGCTTAGGGAAACTAAGGTATACACTCTACGATTCAGGTTGCTCATTAGTTTTACCTTGACAAAATTTCTAAGTTTACGTGTTTTTCTTAAGATTTATCAAAAAAACTATTTATTTTAATTAATTGTACTTGAAAAATAAGGGATTTAAACTGTTAGTTCGTCTATACCTAAAGTAGTCCATGTAAATAAATAGGATACTTGAAGAATGCCGAATTTCGTGCGCTAACTTAAACTTTATATAGGGTAACTGACTTAATTTCGGCCACGCCTTAATTTCGGCCACCAATTTAGGGTGTTAGAAAATTGGCTTATTTTTAAAACACAAAAAACTAGCACAGAAGTAACTGGATTAATGTTGAATAAAATGTTTTTGCAAAAGTTTTTTTATTTTTGTTAGTCTATATTATTAACATTTTCATACAAAAAGTGAATTTTTTGTGATTTTCCTAATTTTTGCTTTGTGTTTAAACTGCATCAAATTTAGAACGAAGCAATATATAACCTTAAAATATCTTCTATTTAAGGCTCAAAGTTGTTAATTTTCATGTTTTGATATTTTCTTCAAAATCATTTTGCAAAGCGTTTAACTAACTACGCATTTTAAGATTCCGTTAATTTCGGCCACCTGAAAATTTAGGTGAAAGAACCTGCCATTTTTCGCTGTTTTTAAATATCATTGTACTACCGTGTTTATAAAGAATTTTTTTTGCTCGTTTGACTTTGTTTTGACGTTTTTTAAGCCAAAATTAAAAATTGAACAAAAAAATACAGATTATTAAAACTTGTTTTTTTAAGGTTTTGACATAATTATTTAAAGTCTTGCTAATAACTATTAAAGTTTGAAAACGGGAAAAATTAAGTTATATGTACCAAGAACAATATCTAAGGGTAAATTTGCAACCTTTAGAAATTTTTATTGTTCGTTTAAGCAATGGTTATGGCCAGTTTTTTGTAGGTGGCCGAAGGTACAAGTTCCATACGTGTACCAAAATTCGATTTGACCGATTCAAAAGTAATTACAAATTGTAAAACATCTTTATAGCATAAGTTGAACACGTAGACCTCATTTTTGTGGTTAAATTTTGGATTTGAGCCTTTGAAAAAAAGTTATGAGCCGATTTGTACCTAAAAATTGCCCTTTTTTGGCATGTACAATTTATGCTATCAAGAAAATTTTTTTATTAAGCATTTAATCAAATTCATATTATTTTTTTCGTATAACCAAGTGTCTAGCAGTTACACATATATTTTTATTTTTTTCATGGTAGCTACCATTTTTTTATAGTAACCGTTCAAATACCCACTAAATTTTAGTTGTGAAAAAATTTAAATTTTTGAAAAACAACTTATTTTAATAAAAATTAATTATATTACAATTTTGTTTGATTTTTAGGTTTCGCTTAGGCTTAGGAACAATAAATCGGTGAAAAACTGAGTTTAAATCAGCGTTTAAAGTCGAACAAATTTTCTTGTCCATGTTTTTGGTGGTCCATGTGACTTTCGAATTTTCAATTTTTTTGTAAATTTTTGAGTTATTCAGACTTTTAGCATTGTTAAAACATAGGTTTTAATTTAGTTTGTTCGTTTACAAAATTTTTTTCTTAACATCATAAATTGCACATGCTAGAAAAAGGCGGTTTTTTTGGGCATCAATTAGTAGATAACTTTTGATCCGGTGGCTTAAATCTCAAAAATAAACACAAAAATGAAGTCCACATGTTCCATTTAGGATATATGTTTTACCACTTGAATTTACTTTTGGATCAGTCAAATTGAATTTTGGTACACGTATGGAACTTATACCGTGGCCGAAATAAATGGCACGCGCCTTAATTTCGGCCACTATAAAAAGAAGACTTTAAATCTCCACTGATCTTATGATTATCAATGATTTAAAGTGTAACAGAGAAATTTTAAAATTTTGCACTGGAATAACAAATATAGTTTTTGTTTGATTTTTAAGCCAAATTTTGGTTTGATTGAAAAAGTCAGAAAAAACTTATTCAAAAAATAAAAAAAGGTGGCCGAAATTGAGTCTGTTACCCTA
>JASAMX010002025.1:0-10069 GCA_030248175.1 Microlaimidae sp. YZB2_3 | reverse complement strand
GAACACGGTCAAAAAACTAGGGGAGGTGTTTACCCCGGGTAAATGACATTTTAAAATCTAGGAGTGGGGTCCTAGGGGGAGGGGTCGAATCCCCCTAGCTTTCTAGGGGGGTCGACCCGGGGTGGAAGATTATGAAACCTAGAAGGGGGTGGTCCAATTTCCCAAACAAAATATTTTTAAACCATTAAATGGTTAATAATAGTTTTTTTATAAGATAATACTACATTTTATTGAATAAAAAGCGATATTTAGGTATCAAAAGTGCTAAAAACATGAACTTGTGTTAAAAATTACGTTTTTGGAAGAAAATTTAGATAAAAAAAGTACTTAAAATTTTTCTCGAGAGGGGAGGGAGGGGGTCAGATTTCAAAATCTAAAGGGGGGGTCAGGGGTAAAAAATTCGAAAATTTGGGGGGAGGGGGGGCCCCTCGATTTTTTTCTGTGGGGCCTCCCAAAATTTCGAGGCTAGGGAGGGGTGGACCCCATAGGTGGGCAGCCTCCGGGATTTGGGGGGGGGTATAGGGGGGGGGGTGAAATTTTAAAGGGGGGTGTCCGGCAAGACCGGCAAGAAATTTTGAGGGGGGGGTCAGACCGCGCGGCGCCCCCCCGGGGGTTAAAACAGGGGGGCAATTCCAAAACGGGGGGGGGCACGAGAGAGCAACTTTTTTGAAACGGGGGGGGGGCAATGGGCACGCAGGGGAGAAAGAAAAAAAAGAAAAAAGAAGGGAAAAAAAGGGGAAAAGGGAAAAAAGGGACAAAAAAGGTAAAAAATAAGGTAAAAATAGGTCTAAAATGGCTCAAAATACATTGAAATAGGCTAAAAACTGCAAAAAATTTGCGATGATGGCGTCATCATAGGTCAAAAATGGCGTCATATTTTTAGGGTACTTTTTCATTTTTTGGCGGGGGGGGGGGGGGGCAAAAAACGAGGGGGGGGGCAAATCCTCCAATAAAACGGGGGGGGGGGGCATTTTCAGACCGTGCACAGGTCTGGGGGGTGTACCCAGTTTTTTTTTCTGGAGTGATTTTACCCTTATCGTTTTTCGATTTAGAAGAAAAAATAGGTAAAAAACGCTAATTTTAGGTCAAAACGACCTTTTTATTGATTTTTTAAGCTTTTTATTGCTTAAAACATTCATTTTGACGTCAAAACTTAAGTTTGGAGGCAGTTAGAAGTCATTTTAAAGACATTTTTTTCTTCATTTTTCCAAAATTGGGGGGGTTAACCTTTTCTCCCCCTCCACTTCTGAATGGGGGGTTAAACCCCCGTCTCAGAATTGGGGGGGTTAACCCCCCCCCAACCCCCCTCCCCACGGGCCCATGTATGGGGTGGGCCCCATCCTACCCCCTTGTTCATCTATGGCTTAGAGGCATACATGGGTACAGGGGGGGTTGGGGGTGGAAGGGGGGGGGAGAAAAGGTTAGCCCCCCCCCAATTTTTGGAAAAATGCAGAAAAAATGTCTTTAAAATGACTTCTAACTGCCTCCAAACTTAAGTTTTGAGGTCAAAATGAGTGTTTTAATGTAATAAAAAGGGCTTTTTGACTTAAAATTAGCGTTTTAATCTATTTTTTTTTTCATAATCGGAAAACGATATGGGTAAAATGCACTCCAGAAAAAAACGATATGGGTATTTTGCGTTTCTCGGATTTTAACCCCCTATAATTTGGGGTTGTTTAAACCACCCCCCACTCCCGACTTGCCCATGTATGGTCAGAAGGGGTCCGGTTTCCAAACGAAGTCATATAAAATCATCTGTTTAAGTTTTTTAGCACTAAAATAGAATTTTATGTACTAAAATAGGCTATTTATGTATAAAAAACTGCAAAATACTGTTTTTTTACTACAAAACCATGTTTGTGACAGTAAATTTTGACCTAAATTCATACTCAAAAATTGGCTCCGAAGGGGGGGGGCATAATGGGCACGGGGGGGGGTTGGGGGGGGGTACCCCCCCTTCTGAGAAGTGGGGTTTAACCCCCCCCCCCCCCACTCAGAAGTGGGGGGGGGGGAGAAGTTAACCCCCCCCCCCCCAATTTTGGAAAAATGAAAGAAAAAAAATGTCTTTAAAATGACTTCTAACTGCCTCCAAACTTAAGTTTTGAGGTCAAAATGAATGTTTTAAGCAATAAAAAAGCCCAAAAATGCAATAAAAAGGGCTTTTTGACCTAAAATTAGTGTTTTTAACCTATTTTCCTTCAAAATCTAAACAAATCGATATGGGTAAAATGCACTCCAGAAAAAAAACGATATGGGTATTTTGCGTTTCTCGGATTTTAACCCCCCCCCCTAATTTGGGGTTTCAACCCCCCCCCCCCACTCCAGCCAAACTGCCCTGTGGGGGGGAGGGTGTCGATTTAGAATTCCAAAGCGCAGGGGGGGGTGGGGGTGGAGTGTTAAAATTTAGAAATTTTGGGGGGGACGGGGGGCCTAAATTTTTTTCTAGGGGGGACTGTCCGAAATTTCGAGGCTAGGGGGGAGGTGGACCCCACCCTACCCCCCCCCCCTATGCTCATGTATGTGCATAGATCTAATTATTACCTAAATACAAAAAAATGAATAAATTATACTAAGTTCAAAACAATCACGCGCTGACAAAGCGAAGCGCAATTTTAGAAATTGGGCTTTTAAACCTTAAAATTTTGTTTCTTTTTTGTTTATTTATCTCAAAAAAGCTCCTATTAATACGTTTCTAGCCAAAAATTCAAATCTAGGCGCCAGTCTTACGTCTAGGCCCAAAATTTTAAGCGACAGCGGAAAATTCTAGGCACCAGTGGCAACGATTTGGCATAAAAAACCAAGCAAAGACGTGGTTATTAATGTACTTCAAGCAAAAAACATGCCAATAAAAATTTGAAAAGGTTCTATTTATTGAAAAATTTAACGCATAAAATGTAAAAAAGTTATTACAAGGCTTTCTTTCAGTTCGAATTTAAATTTACATATTTTACTTTTTTTATTTACTCTCTTATCATTTTAGATCCTTTTTATTAGCATTTTTAAAGCATTTTTTAGCGATTTAAAATGCAGCATTCTATTTGACCTACCAAAATTCATACACTCCCGCTTTTTGAGATTTATCCTCGGGGTATGCTCGAATGCCTCTTGTTGTATTTTGGCTTTAACCCTGCGGTACCGGTAGATATTAAATCCCAAATTAGGGGGGTTAAAATCAGAGAGATTTGCGTTTACCGGGACCGGGGTGGAAAAAAAGTGCCGGGGCAAGCCGGGGCCGGGACCCCGGCCGATCCCTACACGTCCCCTTTAACTAAGCTCCACCCAGAAAAAATATAAAAATCAATAAAATACTATGTTAATGTATGTCCAGAGTCTCGAAAAAAAAATTTAAACGTTAGTTAGGTGTGTTTGAAACACACTCCTTTAAACCTAAAAAATTTTTATTGAAAAATAACAAATACTATAACTAGAGCAATATTCAGTATTTTAAAAAATCAAACTCAAAATTTATTTAAATGCAGAAATTTTTTCATCACTTTAAAGCATACATGAGCAAGTTGGTCTGGAGTGGGGGGGGGTTAAACCCCAAATTAGGGAGGTGGGTTAAAATCCAAGAAACGCAAAATACCCATATCGTTTTTTTTTTCTAGAGTGCATTTTACCCATATCGTTTTTCGATTTTAAAGGAAAAACAGGTAAAAAACGCTAATTTTAGGTCAAAAAGCCCTTTTTATTGCATTTTTGAGCTTTTTATTGCTTAAAACATTCATTTTGACCTCAAAACTTAAGTTTGGAGGCAGTTAAAAGTCATTTTAAAGACATTTTTTCTTCATTTTTCCAAAATTGGGGGTTAACCTTTTCTCTCCCCCCCCACTTCTGAGTGGAGGGGGGTTAAACCCCCTTGGGGTCGACCCGGGGTGGAAGATTTTGAAATCTGGAGGGGGGCCAGGTGGGGTCCATTTTCCGAAACAAAATACTTTTAAACCATTAAATGTTTAATAATAGTTTTTTATAGGATAAT
The DNA here is from genome assembly GCA_030248175.1 of Microlaimidae sp. YZB2_3. Classification (NCBI taxonomy): domain Eukaryota; kingdom Metazoa; phylum Nematoda; class Chromadorea; order Desmodorida; family Microlaimidae; species Microlaimidae sp. YZB2_3. The sequence goes on along the minus strand of JASAMX010002025.1, from coordinate 6,090 downwards.
ACTACATTTTATTTAATAAAAAGCTATATCTCGGATAAAAAGGGTCTAAACACATGAATTTCTGTTAAAAATTCACGTTTTTGGAAGAAAATTTAGTATAAAAATAGTACTTAAAATTTTCTCGAGAGGGGAGGGGGAGGGTCAGATTTTAAAATCTAGAGTAGGGTCAGGGGTAAAAAATTCAAAAATTTGAGGGGAGTGAGGGCCTGGATTTTTTTAGGGGGGCCCCAAAATTTCGAGGCTAAGTGGTCATCTATGGTCCGGCCTAGCCCCCAGCCTGCAAAGCCGACCCCTTTCCTGCCTTTTAATCAATTTACAAGTATATTTTTTTATTTACTGTCAAAACAATAAAAAACAGTTTAGGCCTAAATAGGCTGTTTTAGTAGGTTAGGTCAAAAAATTCGCAATGATGACGCCATCATTGCGAATTTTTTTCCAGTTTTTAGTCTAATTCAATGTATTTTAAGCCATTTTAGAACTATTTTTACCTTATTTTCACTTTTTTGTTCCTTTTTTCGCTTTATTGCCCCCCCAGAGATGGGGGCAAAATTTCGAGGCCAGGGGGGGTGGACCCCACCCTACCCCCCTTGTTCATCTATGGTCTAGACCCCCTCCTAACCCCCCTGGTTACACCCATGCTAAGAATCATTTTATGCTTCTTTCTATGTATATCTATGTTTAAACGCAGTTTCAAGTTAAAATTTAAGACATTTAAACACAGGAATTTTTATTTGGCATCTAAAGTATTTATTCTTACAATTTATTAATATATTTTAGTTAATATGGAAACTCTAACCAGTGACATATACTCGGCTAACCAACCACACGATTTTATACACATAGTTTCAAATGGTGGGTTCAGTCCAGGGATCATTGAAAGCAAAGATTTTATTGAAAACCATACCCAAGCTGAAGCAACTCTCCATGCCAAAAATAATATAGAAGATTTTTCAGAAGGAAATATTAATAATCAAATTCCACCACAAACTGTATTAAATAATCATTTTAATAAAAAAAATCACAAACCTGAAGCATACAATTCTAATTTGAAATCGTGTAAAAATCGGTCACCCAAAAAATCAAATTTAGAATTGCCAAAGAAAAAAACTAAAAAAATTCTTAAAAAAAACAAAACTATTAATATCTGCGAGTTTTGTGGCAAATTATTTACAGATAAGTGGGACTTAAAAAACCATAGACGTATTCACACTGGTGAAAAACCGTTTGCTTGTGACATTTGTGGGAATAGGTTTACACAAAAAATTGTAATGATAAATCATCGTCGGACTCATACTGGTGAAAAACCGTTTGTTTGCATAGTTTGCAACCGAAAGTTTACCAATAGACAACCGCTAATAAATCATCAACGGATTCACACTGGTGAAAAACCATACGAGTGCAATATCTGCGGTATGAAGTACTCAAATCAGACTAGTTTAACACGGCACCACCATGTTCACACTGGTAAAAAACCGTACGCCTGTGATATTTGCAGCAAAGGCTTTTCTAGACAAACGCATTTAAAAAATCACCAACGTATTCATACTGGAGAAAGATTATTTGCGTGTAGCGATTGCAACAAAAAATTTACGCATGAATCTTCTTTAAGAAATCACAGGCAAATTCATACTGGTGTAAAACGGTACGAGTGCGATATTTGCGGCAAAAGATGCACTTTTAGAACAAATTTGGTGCAACACAGACGTTTACACACAGGTGAACAACCTTTTAAGTGTAATGTGTGCGGCCAGGAGTTTTCCAGACAACAAAATCGGAAGAATCACCAATGTATTCACACTGGTGAGAAATTATTTGCTAACTTGCTCCACACCTGTACACTGTCCACACCCTCTGGATTTTATTAGGGGGGGGGAGTTACGGCACGGGAGAAATAATTTTTTGAAAAAGGGAACAAGCAGGGGAGAAAAAGAAAAGAGACAAAAACAACAAAGTTTAAGCAAAAATAGGTTTAAAATGGTCTAAAATGCGTTAAATTACGGTAAAAATTGCAAAAATTTCGCAAAGTCAAAAATGGCGCAATAGTTTTTTTAGTAGTTTTTTATTGTGGCGATGTGTTGTTCAGACATGTGTAATGGTCCCCTCTCTTTATTAGTGGCGGTGGTGATCGTTCTCTCCGGTTTTATTAATCCCCCGCTCGAAAGAAGTAATAAAAAATATTTACCATTTTTAACCTATTTTTGCAAAATTTTGCATTTTTCAACTTGTTTTGCAAGATTTAAGCTTTTTATTAAGAATTTTTGACATATTCTTGCTTGAATTTCACCTTTTTTTCATCTTTTTTTCTCATTCCTAAAATTTTGAGGCTAGATATGTAGAGGGTAGACCATAGATAAAAGCACGGTCAAAAAGCTAGGGGGGTGTTTACCTCGGGTAAATGAAATTTCAAAATCTAGGAGGGGGTCCTAGGGGGGTCGAACCCCCCCCCCTAGCTTTCTAGGGGGGTCGACCATAGGTAAAAAAGGGGGGGGGGGCCGGGGGGGGTCCACCCCCCTAGCCTCGAAATTTTGGGGGCCCCCCTAGACAAAAATCTAGGGGCCCTCCTCCCTCCCCCCAAATTTCCGTATTTTTTTACCCCTAACCCTCCTCTAGATTTTGAAATCTGACCCCCCTCCCCCCTCGGGAAAATTTTAGGTACCTTTTTTATACTAAATTTTCTTCCAAAAAGTGAATTTTCATCACATTCATGTTTTTACACCCTTTTATACATGAATATGGCTTTTTATTCAATAAAATGTAGTATTATCCTATAAAAAGAACAATTATTAAAGTTATTATGGTTTAAAACTGTTTTGCTTTGGACACCGGACCCCACCTGACCCCCCCCTCTAGAATTAAAAATTTCGCACCCCGGGTCGACCCCCCTAAAAAGCTAAGGGGGGGGGGCGGACCCCCTGGGACGCCCCTCCTAGAATTCAAAATTCGATTTACCCCGGGTAACCACACCCCTAGCTTCCCCGACCGTGCTCACCTATGGGGTCGACCGGGGTGGAAGATTTCAAAACCTAGAGGGGGGTCAGGTGGGGTCCGATTTCCGACACAAAATACTTTTAAACCATTAAATATTTAATAATAGTTTTTTTATAAGATAATACTACATTTTATTGAATAAAAAGCAATATTTAGGTATAAAAAAAGTGTAAAAACATGAATTTGTGTTTAAAATTCACGTTTTTGTAATAAAATTTGTTATAAAAAAGTACATATAATTTTCTCGAGAGGGGAGGGGGTCAGATTTTAAAATCTAGAGGGGGGTCAGGGATAAAAAATTTAAAAATTTGGGGGGGGCCTGAATTTTTTTCTAGGGGGGCCCAAAATTTCGAGGCTAGGGGGGTGGACCTCACCCTACCCCTCTTGTTCAACTATGAGGTAGACCATAGGTGGGCAGGGGGTAATCCCCCCAAAATTTCGGATTTTCCTGACACCCCCCCCCCCCTAAATCTAGATTTCAAAATTTCGCACCCCGGGTCGACCCCTCTAAAAAGCTAGGGGGGTCCGGACCCCCCTGGGACCCCCTCCTAGAATTCAAAATTCGATTTACACGGGTAACCACCCCCCTAGCTTCCCCGACCGTGCTCACCTATGGTTTATTCCCTTTATTCTCCCGCGAAGAGTTTATTCCCTTGTTTATTTCATATACTTCATTATTTTCCTATTATTCTATAAAAATAAGTCTATAAAACAAAGAAGAAAATTTTTTAAAAATGGTCGTTCAAGACCCGCCAAATTTTTATCCTTGGCATGTCCCAAAAGGGGGGTCTAGGCTAACCCCAAATTTTTCCTTTTGCTGACCTAAAAGGGGAGTCTAGACCCCCACCTGGTTATGTAGCCAGGGGGGCGGGGAGAGCGGCCGCCCCCCCCGAAATCCGGCAAAGCCGGATTTTTTTGTAAGAAGGGACTTTTACGTTTTTTGAATTTTGGGAGAAAATTTTTTTCTTTATATATAAATTCATAAACATTTCTTATGCGTCCAAAAACATAAATATACCCAAAAAAACATTAATATACCCAAAAACGTCCAAAAACGTCCAAAAGCGTCCAAAAACATAAATATACCCAAAAAAAAACATCATTTTCAGGGACGTAGCCAGGGTTTCATTTTGGGGGGGGGGCGGATTGTGAAACAAAAAAATTTGGGGGGGGGCTTCTCCCCCCCTCCCGAAAATTTGGGAGGCAGGGCGGAACCCCCCTTTTAATTTTTGAAAACGTTAAAAAAGCAGGGATAAACGTAGATAAAGCTGTTTAATACATTGTTTTTGGCCTAATAACCTATTATCTAATATTTTTAGCGGTAAAACATGTTTTCTTAGTTAAAAATTACATAAGCACACATTGGCAGAACCTGGATTTTACAAAAAAGGAATTTAGAGACGTTAGTTTCAGACCCCTTGGCTAAACCCACATTGTAAACCAAAGCACATAAGCAGCATCTCGGCTCCATGTTTTCTAGGGTACCTACCTATATGAAAAAAATCCGAGCCAATGCTATAAGCGGCAGGAAAATTTAGGAGGGGAGAGGTACATAAATCAACCAATATGATTGTTTGTTTTGCTTTCTGTGTATTACTTATTATTTATAAAAATTATTGTACTGACTTTGAAATAACATTAGCATCAGGCAACATAAATAACGAGATATATATGTATGTATACTATAAAAAGTGACCGCTGAGCAAAGCGAAGCGGAACAAATTTTTGGGGGTTCATTGGGGTACTAAAATTATTTTAAAGTTTGGCGCCGAGCGATTAGCGAGGCGCTAGAAAATTTTGAATTTTTAGCCTCTGAAAACCCCCAAATTTTACTATCTGGCGACCCTTTCGGGGGGGGGGGCGTCCGCCCCCCCCCCCCCCGCCCAACCACTATCCTTATTTTTCCTCCTGTCTGACCGTTTGGGGGGGGGGGGCGGCCGCCTTCCCGTGGCTACGTCTTTGATCATTTTGTTAGTTTTTTTTAATTTCGATGGACTGTACCATTCATTACACAGCTAAGGCATGTGCCTTTGCCTCATATATTGAATGGCAATACTATATAGATGTTTTTTATAGATAGATATTATAAGATATGTAGGTTTGATAATGGCTGTTTTAAACCCCCTTAACAATGGTTTTTACACTTGTGGGGTTGTCCGCCTTTCCACCTCCCCCCATGGTGAAGCGTGGCAGTTTGTATAGATTTTTTTTTTACTTTTCAAATATTGAGTTATAAAAATTTAATACAAATCTTAGTGCATTCTAAAATCAGAAATTAATCAATATAAAAATTTTTCCCGCTACGCGGGAAGGTCAGATTTATACAGTAAAATTAATATTATCAGTAATATTTTTTGTTATTATAACTTACACCATACTCATTCGCAAAATTTAAAGACATCAGAAAATAGATAGTTGTGTTATATACAATTTCATTGCCTGATAATTTTGAAGATCAGACATAATTGTGCAGAAATTAGGTAAAAAACAAAAGTAAATTGTATGTTCACGCAAACACCAGGGGACGATTTTCAAGTAGTTTTAAGTGCATATTTAAAAAAAAATTCGCCTCTGGCGGCTGGGGGGACACCCCCGGCAGACGCTTCGCGTCGGCTAGCGCCGCCACGCGGCGCAGGCGGCGGCACTGCGCGCCGCTTTTGTGGCACTTTTTCTTCCCGCAGATTCCCCCCCCAAATGAAATCCTGGCTACGCCACTGGCCTATGTATGTATATAGTCTTTAATTAAATATAATATTATGGATTAAAAAGTTTGTGATACTTGACTTTATAATCAAGACAATAATATTACTATTCTATTATTACATAATTATTAAAAAAATTAAAAAAATAAATTTTATAAGTTGCAATAAGGTCTTATTTTAATTTTACACAGTTTTAAAAGCATTTATAAGCTTGTTTTATGTTTTTTTACGCGTTTTAAGCCTATTTTAAGGCAGCGCGGAAATATTGGGTACACCCCTCTCAAAATTTGGGTCTTGCCGGACACCCCCCTTATGACCCCCCCCAAATCCAAGAGGCTGTCCACCTATGAGGTAGACCCGTCGACCCCACCTAATCTGCTTTTTTTTATGTAATCATTTC
>JASAMX010002023.1:0-13328 GCA_030248175.1 Microlaimidae sp. YZB2_3 | reverse complement strand
GGTACGATTCCCATACGCGTCCCAAAATTCGATTTGGCCGAACCGCCAGGTAAAATATCACATATAAAACATCTTTGTACACTGAATCGAACACGCAGACTTTGTTTTGATGGTTATTTTTAACATTTGGACTTATAGAAAAGAGTTATGAACCAATTTATACATAAGTAATGACCTTTTTCAGCATATGCTATTTATGATGTTAATAAAAACAAATGTGAACGCACAAATTAAATTAAAAACTATGTTTTAACAATGCTAGAAGTCTGAAATTTAAAAATTTTTAAAAAAATTAAAAATTCAAAAGTTTGCATGGACCTCCAAAAACATGGACAACAAATTTTTTTTTGCTTTAAACGCTAATTTAAACTTAGTTTTTCACCGATTTATTGTTCCTAAGCCTAAGCAAAACCTAAAAATCAAACAAATTTGTAATATAATTGATTTTTATTAAAATAAGTTGTTTTTCAAAAAAAATGTGAATTTTTTCACAACTAAAATTTTTTGGGTATTTGAACGGTTATTATAAAAAATTGGTTGTTACCATGAAAAAAATAAAAGTATATTTGTAACTGCCAGACACTTGGTAATACGAAAAAAATAATATTAATTTGAATAAAGGCTTAATAAAAAATATCTTACTAACATAAATTGTACATGCCAAAATAGGGCAATTTTTGGCTATAAATCGGCTTATAACTTCTAATCAAAAGCTCAAATCTCAAAAATAACCACAAAAATCAAGTTTATGGGTCCAATTTAGCGTATTAAAATGTTTTATAAGTGTACTTTACATTAGGGTCGGTCAAATCGAATTTTGGGACGCGTATGGGAATCATACCTGAAGTTTGTTTGTTGTTAAGGTTTGTCATACGACTTGCTGTCCGTGATTTAACTTTTGTTGCTTATAAAATTTTATTATGATAACTAACTGGTGAATTTTTAATTTTTAAATAAATGAAATTTAAATGAATTTTTTTAGTAAACTTTTATATCAATTGCTTTTTTTAATTTTTAACCTTATTAAAAATTTTATTTGTTTTCTGTTTGTATAAAAAATGTTGTGGAATTACAATTGAAAGAGTGTCTCCCATTGCCTCCAAAGCTGTTATGCTTCCCTTATCTTTCATATTTAAAATTTAAAAAAAATTGTACTTTCAGAAGTTTTTTTTAAATTTTGACCGTAATGACAAATTTAATTGGGTATTCAGACCTGTGCACTGCCCCCCCCCCCGGGGTTGGGGGGGCTTGGGGGGATTTCCAAAATGGGGGGGGGGGGCGGGAGGCGCAGGGGGCTTTTTTGAAACGGGGGGGGCGGGGCAAAAAAAGGGGGGGGGCAAGCAAGGGGAAAGAAAAAAAAGGAAAGAAAAAAAAGGAGAAAAAAAGAGAAAAAAAGAAGAGAAAAGAATCCAAGGAAAACAAAGAAGGGAAAGGGACAAAAGGAGAAAAGCGAAAACAAGGTAAAAAATAGGTCTAAAATGCCAAAAATATTTTAAAATAGGCTAAAAACTGAAAAAAATTCGCGATGATGGCCTCATCATGGTCGAAAATGGCGTCATATTTTTAGGGTACTTTTTCATTTTTTGGCGGGGGGGGGGGGGAATAAAACGGGGGGGGGGGGGGCAAATCCTCTAATAAAAGGGAGGGGGCAGGGGGTTTCTCAACCCTGCACAGGTCTGGGTATTAGTGCTTAGCTAACAAATGTTTTAAAGTTAAATTACAATCTACAAAGTGGCTGCCAAGCTTGCCATTGCCCCGTCGCCTAAGCCATACATCACATGGGAAAGTTGGTCTAAACTAAGGGAGAAAGGAAAGGGTTTAACCATACATGGGCAAGTTGGTCCGGAGTAGGGGGGGGTTAAACCCCAAATTAGGGGGGGGGGGGTTAAAATCCGAGAAACGCAAAATACCCATATCGTTTTTTTTTCTGGAGTGCATTGTACCCATATCGTTTTTCGATTTTGAAGGAAAAATAGGTTAAAAACACTAATTTTAGGTCAAAAAGCCCTTTTTATTGCATTTTTGAGCTTTTTATTGCTTAAAACATTCATTTTGACCTCAAAACTTAAGTTTGGAGGCAGTTAGAAGCCATTTTAAAGACATTTTTTTCTTCATTTTTCCAAAATTGGGGGGGTTAACTTTTTCTCCCCCCCCACTTCTGAGTGGGGGGGGGGGTTAAACCCCACTTCTCAGAATTTGGGGGGGGGGGGGGGTTTTTCCCCCCCAACCCCCCCCCCCCGTGCCCATGTATGGGTTTAACCCAGCACTTTTACCCATATCGTGTTTTCTGGAGGAGTGCATAATACTCATATCGTTTTTTTATTTTGAAAAAATATGTAAAAAAACGCTAATTTTAGGTCAAAAAGGCTTTTTTATAGCAATTTTTAGCATTGTATTGCTTAAAACACTCATTTTGACCGTTAAAATGAGTGTTTTAAGCAATTTACCCCAAAAAAAGTTTGAAGCAGTTGAACTAGAACTAAGAAGTCATTTTGAAGACATTTATCTCTTCATTTTCTCGTCTCATCCCCGCACATCTGAGTGGTTGATGGGGGTTTAAACCACCTTCCCAGAATTTTAGTGGGAGGGTTTAAATCCTCTCCCCTTGAATCCCCCAATGGCCATGTATGCATTAATCTGTTATATATGCTGCCCAAGTTTTTGACATTTAATGTTTAAAAAATTGCACCCCCAAAAGCTTTTTTTTAAATATAAATTTCACCTTATTGAGAAAAATTATTTGTTCTGTGTTTATTTACAAAATGTTTTTAGGTTGAAATTACAATCTGTAGAGTAGCTACTATTGTATTGTATCGTTATGCTCAAATTGTTATGCTGCCAAAATTTTTCAAACTAAAAAAATTGTTGGCCCATTAGTTTTTTTTAAACTTTAAATTATTAAAAATTTATTTGTTTTGTGTTTATTTAAAAATGTTTACCCAGCCTCCGCTTATAAAAAAGTTCCATAAGTTGAAAATGTTAAATGAAAAAAGTGTTTTGGTATGCATATGAAATAAAAAGATTTTGATTGTTTAATTGATTAATAATAAAGTTTTTAGCTTTTAACTGCGTAAATACTGCTCTAAATAGCTTAAAATACTGTGAAATATGTGTATAGTCTTTATTTTTGCACCTATTAATGAAAATTGTTAGTTTGTTTAAAATAGCCCCTTTTTTCTCCAAAAATAGCCCCTTTTTCAAATTTTGACATTTTCGAAAATTTTGATAGCCCTTTTTGCCCCTTTTTGTCGAAAAAATAGCCTTTTTTCTTTTCTAGACCTGGCAACCCTGAGCCGGAGTGAGACGATCGTGGTCTTTGCGGACGGTTCTGCCGACGGTTTTAAACTAAAAACTGCCGACGGTTTGATAGTAAAATTGCTATAAAAACATAAATACCTGAAAAAAACTGTCGGCACTAAGAATATAGATAAAATATATCATTCTACGCAAAATCAAACTTGAATTATGGATAATTATTCGCAAAATAGCATAAAATCCTATATTGAAAACCGTCGGGGAGTTGCCGACGGTTTTAGGATGTTAAATGAATTTAAAAAGTTTTTTTTCAATTATTTCGCAATAATATAAAATGTATTTAACGTTTTTATGTTCTTGAAAACTGAAATTAAGAGCTAATATTAAAATCAAGATTCACTAAAAAACTTTTTAAATTCATTCAACATCCTAAAACCGTCGGCGATTTCCCTACGGTTTTAATATAAGATTTTATGCTATTTTGCAAATAATTATTTAAAATTTAAGTTTGAATTTGCGTAGAATAATATATTTTATCTATATTCTTAGTGCCGACAGTTTTTTTTAGGTATTAATGTTTTTATACCAATTTTACGATCAAACCGTCGGCAAAGATCACGATCGTGGAGCGAGAGGACTTTAGAGCCGAGGGTCTTTAGAGCCGCAGTGTGGGATTTTAGAGCCGTATTGGAGGGACTTTGGAGCCGTAACGTAAGTTTTCTGTTCAGAAAATTCATAAAAAATTAAGGGACTTTAGAACCGAACTCTTAAACCTGGCTCGAGAGGCTAACTTTATTCACCTCTTAGGTTTTGCTGTTTAGGCTTAGGTTTAGGTGTCGCTTAGGTTTTGGCTTTTGCTTAGGATCAGTCTTTTGCTTAGGCTTAGGTTTTACTTAGGCCTAGGTTTTGCTTAGGCTTAGGTTTTGCTTAGGGTTGGACTTAGAAAAAATCTTTCTAAAGCTATTTCTAAGCTAAAAATCTTCCTAAGGTTTGTCCACTAGACGTTCCGCCCACCCCCCCCCCCCCCCCCCCCCCCCCCCCCCCCCAGCCCCCGGCCCCCCCCCACCCCCCCCCCCCCCCCCCCCAACCCCCCGTCCCCCCCCGGCCGGGGGCCCCCCCACCCCGGGCCCAAGGGGGGCCCCCCCCCCCCCCGTTCCGCCCACTCACTTTGGCGACAAAAAATGTCTGGAAGCCAGACTACCAGACGGCGCCACCATTCTCTCGCCAAATCTCTCGCCATCTTCTGTATATACAGTAGAAAACCCAAAGCATATTTATCCCGCATAATGATTACCGCATTGCATAAATATTAGCTTCATTTGTTATGTAAATGTTTTAATATTACTTGTATATTGTTTTACTATTGTTTGCAAACGCATTTTTCATTTCGACTCCAAAGTCCCTGCTGCGGCTCTAAAGTCCCCAGGTCCGGTTCTAAAGTCCCGGCTCTAAAGTCCCTCGGCTCTAAAGTCCCCAAACCGTTTTTTTAATGATCAGTTAACAGAATTAATATTTTGCTAAGCATACTCATAGTCTATGCATAGTTTAATTCTACTGATCATCATTTCATTTTTCTTTTCTTTTTTGTTTTTTTTTTAATTATCAACAACATCAATTTTGCGACTTAGTCGCCGCCAACACAAACTATAATTTTAACAAAATATCAACGTAGCTGTCTGAAATTACCTTACGGTGTCCGGAAATGTCTGAAATGATTGCCTTAAGGTTACCTTAAGGATTTCCGGGAGAAGGGCGGCCGCCCCCCCCTCATCCCCTCACCCCTGGGCACGCCACTGAGCGACCCCCACCCAACCACACCCTTGCCCACCTATGCCAATAAGCAGAGATAGAATAACTTATGATGTCTCACAATCAAATGTTCTTAAATCATTCTTAGGTAACAAACACAATTGACAATAATCCAACATGGAAGCTGGCGCTGGTGACGCTAGTACTGCTGCTGCTAAAGCAAAAGCTGAGGATAGTAAGCCCATGGAAACTGAAGATGTGAAAGGTAAAAATTATTAGCTATTTAATTAATTATATTATTAGCTATTAGCTATTTGTTAGTTATTTCCGAAAACTTATAAAAGTAACAAAAGTGGACACTACACAAGTTACAAAACTTTTTACAGGAAAAGATTTGGATACTGAGTCATTTATTACAACTTTAATTTCCCGCCCAACTAAAAATTCTTTTATCCATTTTAAAAATTTAACGGAAACACCATATTTTTCTAGCTTATATAACAATCTTTGATGTGACACGGTGTCAAAGGCCTTGGCAAAATCCAAGTAAATGACATCATTTAGAAGTTTATCTTTTAGTGCCTGCGTCCACTCATTAAAAGTTTCCAACAGTTGTGTTATTGTAGAACTTTTTGCCTTAAAACCATGTTGAAACCTTGACAAAATGATATGAAAAAAGACAAGAAGTTCTTTTTTGACAAGCTGTTCCATTAGTTTACAAGAAAAAGATGTAAGTGAAATTGGACAATAATTTTCGTTTAGGCTTTTGATGCCTTTTTTTAAGTTTAATAAGTTTAAGTTTAATGGTACGATTCCCATACGCGTCCCAAAATTCGATTTGACCGATACTAAAGTAAAATACACATATAAAACATCTTTGTACACTAAATAATAGACACGCAGACTTCGTTTTCATGGTTAATTTGAGGATTTGGGCTTATGAAAAAGAGTAATGAACCAATTTATGGCAGTTACTAATTATGAGCGCGCGCGAATTTTTCGGGCGCGAATTTTTTATAAATCGCACCACACCACACGCATTCCTAAGCCTAAGCAAAGCCTTAAAAACAACCTAAACTTTTTTCGCGCAGCTATTTGTTAAAGTTTAGGTTGTTTCATAGGTCACCGACCTTCGACGGCTCAGGGGGGGGGTCCACACCCCGGGGTGTGGAGGTTTTTGACCTCCAGGGGGGGGTCACACCCCGGGGTGTTTTTTTTGAAAAAAAGCAGGGGGGGGGTCACACCCCGGGTACCATTTTTTTGACCAAAATTGACAATTTTTTGACGAAATTTGACCATTTTTTAAGCATTTTTTGGGATTGTCTAGTTAGGGGGGTGGTCAAAAATGGGCCTTAGGGGGGGGTCAGGGGTTCAAGGGGTCGATGGGGGGGAGGGGTCAAAAATGGGCCTTAGGGGGGGGGATAGGTCTCAGAGGCCGTAGGGGGGGGGTGATCCCCCCCTACACCCCCCCCCCCTTCGGTAACCTATGGGTTGTTTTTAAGGCTTTGCTTAGGCTTAGGAATGCGTGTGGTGTGTGGTGCGATTTATAAAAAATTTGCGCGCGAAAAATTCGCGCGCGTGGAGTGAGCGTTTCGCGCGCTCATAATTAGTAATTGCCATAAATTGGTTTATTACTCTTTTTAATAAGCCCAAATCCTAAAAATAACCATGAAAACGAAGTCTGCGTGTCCGATTTAGTGTACAAAGATGTTTTATATGTGTATTTTACTTTAGTATCGGTCAAATCGAATTTTGGGACACGTATGGGAATCGTACCATTAAACTTAAACTTATTAAACTTAAAAAAAGGCATCAAAAGCCTAAACGAAAATTATTGTCCAATTTCACTTACATCTTTTTCTTGTAAACTAATGGAACAGCTTGTCAAAAAAGAACTTCTTGTCTTTTTTCATATCATTTTGTCAAGGTTTTAACATGGTTTTAAGGCAAAAAGTTCTACAATAACACAACTGTTGGAAACTTTTAATGAGTGGACGCAGGCACTAAAAGATAAACTTCTAAATGATGTCATTTACTTGGATTTTGCCAAGGCCTTTGACACCGTGTCACATCAAAGATTGTTATATAAGCTAGAAAAATATGGTGTTTCCGTTAAATTTTTAAAATGGATAAAAGAATTTTTAGTTGGGCGGGAAATTAAAGTTGTAATAAATGACTCAGTATCCAAATCTTTTCCTGTAAAAAGTTTTGTAACTTGTGTAGTGTCCACTTTTGTTACTTTTATAAGTTTTCGGAAATAACTAACAAATAGCTAATAGCTAATAATATAATTAATTAAATAGCTAATAATTTTTACCTTTCACATCTTCAGTTTCCATGGGCTTACTATCCTCAGCTTTTGCTTTAGCAGCAGCAGTACTAGCGTCACCAGCGCCAGCTTCCATGTTGGATTATTGTCAATTGTGTTTGTTACCTAAGAATGATTTAAGAACATTTGATTGTGAGACATCATAAGTTATTCTATCTCTGCTTATTGGCATAGGTGGGCAAGGGTGTGGTTGGGTGGGGGTCGCTCAGTGGCGTGCACAGGGGGGAGGGGATGCGGGGGGGAGGGCGGCCGCCCTTCTCCCAGAAATCCGTAAGGCAAGCTTAAGGCAATCATTTCAGACATTTCCGGACACCGTAAGGTAATTTCAGACAGCTATGTTGAATTTTGTTAAAATTATAGTTTGTGTTGGCGGCGACTAAGTCGCAAAATTGATGTTGTTGATAATTAAAAAAAAAAACAAAAAAAGAAACAAAAAATGAAATGATGATCAGTAGAATTAAACTATGCATAGACTATGAGTATGCTTAGCAAAATATTAATTCTGTTAACTGATCATTAAAAAAACGGTTTGGGGACTTTAGAGCCGAGGGACTTTAGAGCCGGGACTTTAGAACCGGACCTGGGGACTTTAGAGCCGCTGCAGGGACTTTGGAGCCGAAATCAAAAATGCGTTTGCAAACAATAGTAAAACAATATACAAGTAATATTAAAACATTTACATAACAAATGAAGCTAATAATTATGCAATGCGGTAATCATTATGCGGGATAAATATGCTTTGGGTTTTCTACTGTATATACAGAAGATGACAAAAATAAGGATTTGGCGAGAGAATGGTGGCGCCGTCTGGTAGTCTGGCTTCCAGACATTTTTTGTCGCCAAAGTGAGTGGGCGGAACCATAGGTGGGCAGGGGGGGGGTTGGGGGGGTTATACCCCCCAAAATTTCGGATTTTGCTGACACCCCCCCTTAAATTTGGGGTAGTCGGGGACACCCCCCCCCAAATTCGCCTCCCAAAAAAAAATTTTTAAGTGTTATAAAAGGACTAAAAATTTTTTCCGCGCTTCGCGCGGAGTGTTTATTACCTTATTTCCCCGTTCATTACCTTTTATTACCTTTAAATTCCCCCGCTACGCGGGCAGTTTAAATTTCCCCGCTACGCGGGCAGTTTAAATTGGCAATTTATCTTAGTTTTTCAATTGAAATTCGATTATCCCATTCAGTAGTTAGGCATACATGTTTAATAAAACTACTATAAACACTATTATCCTTTTTTTAACGTTTTAAACACATGTTATAAATGTATAGTATAGCTATAAAAAACCTTAAATTTTGTAATTAGTATCATTTGGAATTAAAATTTCTAGTGTATTTTAGCGCCTCAAATTATAAATTTTCTCCTCCAGGGGGCATTGTTCCCCCCGAACCCCCCTGACTGAATTTTTAAGATCACAGAAAATTATGTAGAAATTAGGTAAAAAAACAAAAGTAAAATGTATGTTCACGCGATCACCAGGAGACGATTTTTAAGCCGTTTTTAGTATATATTTTAAAAAATTTTCGCCTCCGGCGGCTGGGGGAACACCCCCCAGACCCCCCGGCCGACGCTTCGCGTCGGCTGGCGCCGCTACGCGGCGCAGGCGGCGGCGCTTCGCGCCGCTTTGACACCACTTTTTCTTTCCCCCAGACCGACGCCCCTGAAATGAAATCCTGACTGCGCCCTTACACATTATTATTAAAAGAATTAAAAAAATAAAATTTATAAGTTGCAATAAGGTCTTATTTTAATCTTACACAGTTTTAATGCCTTTATAAGCTTGTTTTACGTTTTTTTACGCGTTTTAAGCTCATTTTAAGGCAGCGCGGATATATTGGGTACACCTCCCCCCCTCAAAATTTGGGTCTTGCGGGACACCCCCCCCCCTAAAATTTGACCCCCCCCTATACCCCCCCCCAAAATCCGAGAGGCTGCCCACCTATGGGCGGAACGTCTAGTGGACAAACCTTAGAAAGATTTTTAGCTTAGAAATAGCTTTAGAAAGATTTTTTCTAAGTCCAACCCTAAGCAAAACCTAAGCCTAAGCAAAACCTAGGCCTAAGCAAAACCTAAGCCTAACAAAAGACTGATCCTAAGCAAAAGCCAAAACCTAAGCGACACCTAAACCTAAGCAGCAAAACCTAAGAGGTGAATAAAGTTAGCCTCTCGAGCCAGGTTTAAGAGTTCGGTTCTAAAAAGTCCCTTAATTTTTTATGAATTTTCTGAACACAAAACTTACGTTACGGCTCCAAAGTCCCTCCAATACGGCTCTAAAACCCTACACTGCGGCTCTAAAGACCCTCGGCTCTAAAGTCCTCTCGCTCCACGATCGTGATCTTTGCCGACGGTTCTGCTGACGGTTTGATAGTAAAATTGGTATAAAAACATTAATACCTAAAAAAAACTGTTGGCACTAAGAATATAGATAAAATATATTATTCTACGCAAAATAAAACTTAAATTTTAATTATTTGCAAATTAGCATAAAATCTTATATTAAAACCGTCGGGAAATCGCCGACGGTTTTAGGATGTTGAATGAATTTAAAAAGTTTTTTAGTGAATCTTGATTTTAATATTAGCTCTTAATTTCAGTTTTCAAGAACATAAAAACGTTAAATACATTTTATATTATTGCGAAATAATTGAAAAAAACTTTTTAAATTCATTCAACATCCTAAAACCGTCGGCAACTCCCCGACGGTTTTCAATATAGGATTTTATGCTATTTTGCGAATAATTATCCATAATTTAAGTTTGATTTTGCGTAGAATGATATATTTTATCTATATTCTTAGTGCCGACAGTTTGTTTTAGATATTTATGTTTTTATAGCAATTTTACTATCAAACCGTCGGCAGTTTTTAGTTTATAACCGTCGGCAGAACCGTCCGCAAAGATCACGATCATCTCGCTCCGGCTCAGGGTTGCCAGGTCTAAAATAGAAAAAAGGGCTATTTTTTCGACAAAAAGGGGCAAAAGGGGCTATCAAAATTTTCAAAAAATGCCAAAATTTGAAAAAGGGGCTATTTTTGGAGAAAAAAGGGGCTATTTAAAAAAAAATAACAATTTTCATTAATAAGTGCAAAAATAAAGACTATACACATATTTCACAGTATTTTTAGCTATTTAGAGCAGTATTTACGCAGTTAAAAGCTAACGACTTTAATATTAATCAATTAAACACAATCGAAATCTTTTTATTTCATATGCATACAAAACACTTTTTCAATTTAACATTTTCAACTTATGGAACTTTTTTATAAGCGGAGGCTGGGTAAACATTTTTAAATAAACACAAAACAAATAAATTTTTAATAAATTAAAATTAAAAAAAAACTAATGGGCCTACAATTTTTTTTAATTTGAAAAATTTGGGCAGCATAACAATTTGAGGGGCAATATAATAGTAGCTACTCTACAGATTGTATATTCAACCTAAAAACATTTTGTAAATAAACACAGAACAAATAATTTTTTTCAATAAGGTGAAATTTGTATTTATTTAAAAAAAAAGCTTTTGGGGTGCAATTTTTTAAACATTAAATGTGAAAATTTTGGGCAGCATATATAACAGCTTAGGGCATACATGGCCATTGGGGGATTCAAGGAAAGGTGGTTTAAACCCTCCCCCTAAAATTCTGTGAAGGTGGTTTAAACGGTTCCCTGAAATTTCGTCTTTTACAATACGTCTTTCAACATCTCGTCTTCTACAACTCGTCTTCGGAAAACTCATCTTTTGGATGTGATTTTGTAAACGCACTTTTTAAAAGACAAGTTTCTCCTATTTTTTTACTAAAACAATGTATTTAAAACCTTTCTTCACCTAAACCTAAGCAAAAACTAAAAATCAAGCGAAAATTTTATCATGATAAACTTTTATTAAATGATTTATTCAAAAAACTGAGAACCTAACCCTAAGCGAAAGCTAAAAATCAAGCAAAACTTTCATGGTAAAATTGTATTTAATGATGTTTTTTGAACTGAAGAGTAAAAACTTTATTTTTTTCCTAAGAAGCCTAAGCAAAACTCAAAAATCAAAGAAAATTTTATCATTAGGGTGGAAACTTGCATTTTTGAAAGTAGGTTTACAAAATCGCATCCAAAAGACGAGTTTTCCGAAGACGAGATGTTTAAAAGACGAGTTTTCCGAAGACGACATGTAGAAGACGAGATGTTGAAAGACGAGATGTAGAAGACGAAATTTCCGGACACCGGTTTAAACCCCAACCCACCATTCAGATGTGGGGGGATGAGACGAGAAAATAAAGAGATAAATGTCTTCAAAATGACTTCTTAGCTCTTGTAGCTCAACTGCTTCAAACTTTTTTTTGGGGTAAATTGCTTAAAAAACTTATTTTAACGGTCAAAATGAGTGTTTTAAGCAATACAATGCTAAAATCTGCTATAAAAAAGCCTTTTTGACCTAAAATTAGCGGTTTTTTTACATATTTTTTCAAAATAAAAAAAAACGATATCAGTATTATGCACTCCTCCAGAAAACACGATATGGGTAAATGTGCTGGGTTAAACCCTCCCCCCTTGCTCCCTCAGTTTAGACCAACTTTCCCATGTGATCAGTGATGTATGACTTAGGCGACGGGGCAATGGCAGGTTTGGCAGCCACTTAGATTGTAATTTAACATTAAAACATTTTTTAGTTAAGTACTAATACCCAATTAAATTTTTCAATAAGGTCAAAATTTAAAAAAAAACTTCTGAAGGTACAAATTTTTTTTAAAATTTTAAATATAAAAGATAAGAGAAGCATAACAGCTTAAGAGGCAATGGGAGACGGTAGGATTCCCATACGCGTCCCAAAATTCGATATGACCGACCCTAAAGTAAAATACATTTATAAAACATCTTCATACCCTTAATCGGACCTGTAGACTTGGTTTTTGTGGCTATTTTTGAGATTTGAGCTTTTCATTAGGAGTTATAAGCCGATTTATACCCAAAAATTGCCCTATTTTGGCATGTACAATTTATGTTATTAAGAAATTTTTTTATTAAGCCTTTAATCAAACTAATATTATTTTTTTCGTATTACCAAGTGTCTGGCAGTTACAAATATACTTTTAGTTTTTTCGTGGTAACAACCGATTTGTTATAATAACCGTTCAAATAGCCATCAAATTTTAGTTGTGAAAAAATTCACATTTTTGAAAAACAACTTATTTTAATAAAAATCAATTATATTACAATTTTGTTTAATTTTTAGGTTTTGCTTAGGCTTAGGAACAATAAATCGGTGAAAAACTAAGTTAAAATTAGCGTTTAAAGCCAAAAAAATTTTGTTGTCCATGTTTTTGGTGGTCCATGTAACTTTCAAATTTTTAATTTTTTTCTTAAAATTTTTGAGTTCTTCAGACTTCTAGCATTGTTAAAACATAGTTTTTAATTTAATTTGTGCGTTCACATTTGTTTTTATTAACATCATAAATTGCATATGCTGAAAAAGGTCATTTTTTGGGTATAAATTGGTTCATAACTCTTTTTGATAAGCTCAAATCTTGAAAATAACCATTAAAACAAAGTCTGCGTGTCCGATTTAGTAAAAAAAGATGTTTTATATGTGTATTTTACCTGCGGATTGGTCAAATCGAATTTTGGGACGCGTATGGGAATCGTACCATGGGAGACACTCTTTACATTGTAATTCCACAACATTTTTTTATACAAACAAGGAACAAATAAAATTTTCAAATAAGGTTAAAATTTAAAAAAAAGCAATTGATATGAAAGTTTACTAAAAAAATTTTATAAGCAATCAAAGTTAAATCACGGACAGCAAGCCGTACGAGAAACCTTAACAACAAAGAAACATCAAAATTAATATCACTAAGAGTGATCATTTTATCGCAATTTTAGGATGATTTTCGTTTTATTTTTAATTTTAAACCTGACCCAAAAAGGGGCCATAAAAGGGGCTATTTCCCAATTTTTGGGGCTATCAGCCTAAAAAAGGGGCTAAAAATAGCCCCAAAGGGGGGGGG
>JASAMX010002021.1:0-32721 GCA_030248175.1 Microlaimidae sp. YZB2_3 | reverse complement strand
TGGAGTGTATACTGCAACCGCAGTTACCCTTTTTTGACGGTTTGATGAGAAACTACAGTTAACTACATTTTTCGCACGTGGTATTAACTTTAAAAGTTCAATTTAAAAATTTTTTAGTGGCAAGTGTTTTAAATTCAAAGTTTAACAGCAGTAACCAAAAAAGCCTGATTTTTCAGTTTTAAAGTGTTTTTAGAAGAATTAAGTAAAAGACGGCTCATAAAGTATTTTTTCCTACTTTAAGTTTAAGAATTTAAATTAAAATTTTGAAGATTAATCGATGAGTGAATGTTTAAAACTTTAGCTTGTCTATTTTTAGCGGCTTTATTCACAAAGAAATAAGGTAAATCTTCAACTTTTCCCATCAAATAACCAGTATTACGTTACCCGGTTCCAAGTTATAAGATGAGCTCTTTTTATTTAAAGAGGACTCCATTTGTCTTCTTGTAAACGGTTTTGGGCGAAAAGTCATCCTAACAACAGGTGACACGTCTTCTAAACACCTATTCACTAGGTTGATACATTAACTCGCTGGAAAATTTCTTACCTTTCGCTTGCTTTAGATTAGGTTGACTATCTTTTCGTCCATCCCTTTTTGACCATTGCCATGATGCTGCTACTTTTTAGGCAGTGTGCATTTACACGACGCTTTTTGCTCCAATCAAGCAATTCTTTTTCTTATAATTCATGGCAATGATCAAAGAATGGCGCAAAATCGTTTCACCTCGGGTCAGGACTAGGCGTGTTTTTCCTCAATATAATATATAAGTTTTTTATATTTTTAATATGACAGTTTATTAGCACAAAGTATAATAACAAAGAATGAAAGCAAAAAAAAGAACAAAAATCATTTTTTATATAATTTAAAATAATTTTTCTTAAATTGACTTTTTTTTTAATTTTTAGTACCGGCATGATACACTGATAAAGGAAATAAAGTTATGTATTTTTCGAGTTCCATTGTTATGTTTTGGGCGACGATCGTTTATCATTCGCCAACGCTGAAGTTGCATGTATTCAAAAGGAAGGATGGCTTGCTTTTATTGATAACCAAGAAAAATTGAATTTTATTTGCTATTTATCTTTCTAAATGGGTATCATTTTTAAAACCAATTTCAGCTTGGCTTAATTATTTCAAAAAAAGTATTTAGAAACGAATTTTAATTGTGGAAATGGTTTTATGTTTGAAAATGAGTGCGCTCAATTTTATGTTTCATGGTGCGTTTTATACACGTAGCCATGTTTAAGCGCCCAAACGCTTACAACCTTTAATGTGGTCCAAGGTCCTGGTCAGATGGTGCCGAAAGCAGGTTTACTTTATAAAACCATTTTCTTGGTGTTGGGGCTTGCGCCCGGCTGATCAGACATTTAGTAATTTAGTGCAGTTTTTCACAAAAAATTACCAGGCTTTAACAGTTATGAATGAACTTCCCAGACAGATTTACATATCTCTTACGTGAGCTATAAGGATTGTTACGGCATCTGGAAGTTTATGCCGCAACGGTTTTGCCTACCTTCTTTCTATGGACCTACCTAGCATTACAAAGTTTTTTGGTACGCGGTGCGGCCGCGAAATTAGAATTCGTAATGAAATTAATAATTTTTACCAAATGTTTTCAGAAACCGAAGATTACACATCAATATTAAACAATTTTAGTATTTTTGTTAACTTCTGACCATTTGTTGGGGCTATTTTAAGCGTAACGGTTTCTCATAATTTATTTTTCGGTTAATCAGAAAAAAAAACATTTTGTAATGCTTTAATTTAATACCATAAGCATGCTAAAATTTTTCAAAACAGATTATTTATTATTGGCAGTTTTTTTAATTTCAAAAAATAGTACAAAAATGCATTTAATTTGAGAGGAACATTGTTTTGTGGTAAGACCGCCGAATCCCAATTTTTGTTATGTGTAGGTAGGTACTATTGAATATCACCAAGAATAATTTCGCGAAAATTCACTACTTTTAAAATGGAATTAAGACCTTAAATAAAAACATGCGCTTCAAACCCAAGATTTTATAGCAATCAACCGACGCTTTTATTGGACTTCAGACAAGACGCCGTCTGAAGGTGAACCTGATAAAGGCTGGTATAGGACCAGACGAGGGCATCTTCCACAAGCTGTCAACCCAGCGAGCCTCTGGTACGATTCAGAACCAAATAATGCGAACGGCATAGAACATCTGGGGGAGCTCGGCTCTGGCGCGGATTTAAAAATGATATTGCAGAATCGAGAAAGATTCAATTACATTTGTGAAATATTCCCAATCTACTGAGGAAATTTAGGTAATTTAGAAAAAAATCGACAAGTGATAGTTTTTCTAGTTTTATTTCAACTTACTGTTTAACATTTGCTTCAATGCCGAAAAAAGTGTTATTTAAATTAAATGATAAAGTACAACTCCTTATAATATTATGCAAAACTTTGTGTAAAAATAGAATTTACTGTACACTTAGCACCAAGACCAGTTAAAGATCGCTTAGCAATTGTGTGAACGACCAATTTCTTTAGCAAAAATAAGCGTTTTAAAAAAGTTAGCATGTTATACTTCATATTAAATTTTTCATCAATTTCACTTCAAACAAAATTTTTCATAAATAAACAAATTTGCTGATTAAGTTCCAGCATCGTGCTCTAATAAAGGAGACAAAACAATGTACAGTGGGGACATTTGCTATGTCTTAAGTGACGATACTGCAGTATATTTTCATGTTGCTGAAGCTGATTGTTTCAATCGTGGCGGATGGTTAGCAGTTATTGATGATTATTCAAAATTAAATTTTGTTGTTGGAATTCTTAAAAAGTTGGTTTATGCAATTAATTTGTTTATTTAATATTTGTTTTTGGCACGTTCAAAATTTCCTATAATTTTAAAAAAGTAAGTGCAACATAAGCAAGAATACATGAAAATTAATTAATAAAGAAAGGAAGAATGAGAAATGAAGAACAAATTATACGGGCTATTGTGGAACCAACCTAAATTCATACGTATGCATGTGTTTATATGCATACGTATGCATATGTTATGCATATGTATGCATAAATTCATATGCATACGTATGCATAATTTTTTAGTTATATGCATACGTATGCATTTTCCCGCAAAGTATGTACATACCTATGCATTTTTTTGAAACATTTATGCATACATATGCATTTTTTCTAACTTTTGTGCATACGTATGCATAAAAGTTGCAAAAATATGCATACCTATTCATATAATTTCCGGAAAAATGCATACGTATGCATATAAGTGGCAAAGTATGCATTATGCACACATATTTTGGATATGTATGCATATTTTGAAATTAAAAAAAAAATTTTGTTTTTTAAGAAAATATGCATACGTATGCATATTTTGCAACTTATATGCATACTATGCATATTTCCGGAAATTATATTTTTTTTTCAATGATCAGATAACAGAATTAATATCATACTAAGCATAGTCTATGCATAGTTTAATTCGTACTGTTTTCATAATTTCATAGTGTTTTTTTCTTATTTTTTTCTCGTTTTCTATTTTTTCTTTTTTTTTTTCATCAACAACATCAAATCTGCGACTTAATTGCCGCCAATATGAATTACAATTGTAACTAATTATCAATGAACATAATTATCTGATATGACTTTAAAAAAAGAACGCTTATTTAAGTCAGTTTTAAAACTACTCTTGAATGCATCCAAAGAATCGACAGTTACTTGAGATTGGAGTAGATTGTTCCAAGGTGTAACCACCCTATTTGCAAAATAGGTATGTATATATAGTGTATATTTTTTGCAATTTTTATGCATACATATGCATAAAAGTTTGAAAAAAATGCATACGTAGGCATAAAAGTTTCAAAAAATGCATACGTATATGCATATACTTTGCGGAAAAATTCATACGTATGCATATAACTAAAAAAATATGCATACGTATGCATATGAATTTATGCATACGTATGCATAACATATGCATACGTATGCATATAAACATATGCATACGTATGCATTTAGGTTGGATCCACACATAGCCCGTATATTTTGTTCTTCATTTCTCATTCTTCTTTTTTTTATTAATTAAATTTCATGTATTCTTGACATAACACAGAATTTTACGGATATTTTTGTAATTTATTTTTTATGTTTCATAAAACAGTATTTTTATTAAAAAAACATTATTTGCCATTCTAACAATTCAACAAGTTTAAAAATTCATATTTAAAAAAATTAAAGCTACATTTTTTATTAAGTAAAGGTTTTTTAAAAATTTTTCCTTGCAAAAACTTTTATAAAAGTAAAAATAATTTTTGTATTTTGAAATACAATAATTATTGTTTTAAAATAAACTTAAGTGTGACAACAATCTTTTTATCATTTCATTACATTGTATGATTATTTCTGTCTACCACCTAAAAAACCAACAAGAAAATATTTTATACACACACAGATACACATGTTATTTATATACAACCATTACTAATAGGCGCAATAAATTATGATACCTATACAAACACATAACTAAGCTCACCTTATTAGTTGTCGCCCTAAATATACATAATATAATTAATACAAAGATTTGTATTATTTTAATTTACGGCCAATATATTTCCAATACAGTTAATCCATCATTTATAATTATATTTATTATTATGTTTTATTTTTATACAACGCATCTTTTATAATATTTTGTATGACATTGGGCATAGGAGTAAAAGCGTCTTACAAGTCAGTCCGCTAAAAATTTATTAATAAAATTTTAAGTATAGAAAAAACCTTATTTTAAGTCTAAAAATCAAATTGACTGTGTAAGCAACAAATTCTCATTCCAAAAAATTCATAAATTAGAGTATGATTTTGAAGTTTTCAGGATTTTGGAGACGCTCTTATTGGACTTAAGCAAACTGTATCTGAAGGAGAGCCGGACAAAGGTTGGTACTGGACCGGACCTGAGGGTCTGCGCCCCGTTGACCCTACCTTGTGGCATGAAAACGAACCCAATAACAATTATTATCCCGAAAACATAGGAACAGTTCGCCAAAATGGTGGTTTAAATGACAGATCTGAGAACAGCAGACTTCATTACATTTGTGAATATTCCAACCGTATAACAAATGTTCCAGATATTTCTAGCAATATTTATGGTAATCAGACCATTAATTTATAAGAGTTTATAAAAATTTATATATTCGTTTCTGGACTGGAATTATTAGTAATTTTTTGACTTGTGTAAACTTTATAATTTGTAGTTTTAAACTGATTAAATTACTTTGAAGAACATAAAACCCATAAAACTTAATCAAATGAGACCAAACTAAATAAATAATCACGCACTATAAAATATTTAAAATTACTCAGTTTCAAGTTATCTTCGGTCCCAAATTCTACGTCACATTCTTATTTATATCATAGCACAAAAAATTAATTATTCTTTACGTGCTGCAAAAACAATCACTTTATTCAAAAATATTTTTTTAGCAATTTTTTGCATGTACAGTATCATTTTGTAATCTCACAGACACTAACTTAATTTTTTTAATCTTTGCATAAATTTTTATAAGATAAGATTAGATTTTGGAAATTCACTGATTTTAATTGATTCATAAAACAAAAAAAATATAATATTTTTGTATTGTTTGCTTTAGTGCCGCTTTGGTGTGCTGATAAAGGATCAAAGGACAAAGTCATTTATTTCAATGGTTATTGCTACGTTTTAAGCAGTGATCGCTTATCATTTGCTGAAGCCAATAATGTTTGCACTGCTAAGGGTGGATGGCTGGCGGTTACGGACACCAAATACAAGCTGAATTCTATTGCTAAAGCTTTTCAAAAATTGGCAAGTTTGTTTAATAAACGTCTTTTTTTTGTTAAATTTTTTAACCGCAATGGTCTTATCTTTTAATATTTGGGCACACACGCTTTTAAATAATGTAAGTTTTACAAATAGACGGCGCCTTAAAAAAACCCATTTAAAAATAAATTCTAGGAAAAGACGAAACAAAGATACAAAGAAAAAAAAGCCTTATATTAAATGGAAAAGTATAAAGCTACAATAAGTCTAAAAACTTAATGCTATAGAAAAGACTGAAACAAGTCTCTTTAAACCAAACAAATAAATAATAAATTTTTTTAAACTTTTCGGAAAACACCAGTGGCGTGCATGAATTTTTGCATGCATTTAAACGCTATTATTACGGCGGTGTTAATTGAGTCACACGCCACCGGAACGGTACAAAGAAAATATTAATATTATTAACGTCTATTTAAAACCGAAAAACCTTAAAAAAATTTAGATTTAATATAAGGCGACTTTTACTTTAATAATTATATTGCCACTTAATTTGCTTTATATATACTAGATAGAAAACATTAAATAAAGTCGCTTATATTAAATCTAAATTTTTCAAGGTTTTTCAGAATTAGAACTGGGGTCGCATTCTGTAGAAACCCTTATATTTACCCCAATAAATCCATTTCAATGGAAATAAAAAAATAAATATATATTGTAAATAAATAAACCTGCCGCATACGGGACTGAAAATGATTGCAATAAATTTTTTAAAATTTTTTTTCTCGCGCTGCAAAACCACCTCGCGCAAAACAAAAAAATTAATCAATGCGCGTATTTTATTTTTTATTAAATTAATCCAGCAGGAGATAATATTTAACCACCTCTCGATTTGGATAAATTCTTATTCTTAAATAATAGAAAAAATTTAACCCGATTTTTACCTAGGTAAAATTGATTTTTCACTCGCATCCTTAAGCACATAAAAGTTTACTCTGGGGTAACTTTCAACCGCACGTCAGAATGCGACCCCTGGATATTTGGTTTTAAATATATGCTAATAATATTAATATTATCTTAGTACCGTTGCGGTGGCGTGTGACTCAATTAACACCGTCGTATTATTAGCTTTTTAACGCATGCAAAAATTTATTCACGCCGTAGGTGTTTTTCAGAAAGTTTAAAAAAATTTATTATTAATTTGCTTGTTTTAAAGAGACTTGTTTTAGTCTTTTCTGGCATTAAGTTTTTAGGCTTATTCTAACTTTATAATATTCCATTTAATTTAATTCCATATAAAGCTTTTTTTGAAACTTTCTTTCGTTTTTTGCTAAAAAATTTTTTTTTTAAACATTGGATTCAATGTCATTTTTCAATAAAATGAGTAAACAACAAAAAGTTTACAGAAAATTTTTTAACCTAATAGTATTAATGCAAGCATTTCAATATTCAAAAATTAAATATAATTTTAAGAAGTATATTGTACAAGATTTTTATCTCTGTAACAACTCTCGTTTTGTTAATTTTACAAAAATACAACGCCTTATGTGAGTTGTAAAAGTAAAGTCAGTGGATGATTGATTATGTACACAAAACGTCAAGCGTCGTAGTACTGACGTTTTAAGTCGTGTATTGCCTATATTTCATCCAAAAAAACTAAAAACGATTAATTTCTTCGGATTCCTTCTTTACAAACTCCCTTAATTTTTGCAGACGTTACATGGCTGACCTTATATAAATGTAGAGACAGAAGACAAACAATCAAAATTGAGTGGTTTATTTTTTAAAAATTTGAGTGGTTATAGTGTTTTAAAAATTTAAATCCCAGATTTTCAGTAGATATACAAAATTCAATCAAATTTAACTAATTATTTTAAGAGAGTACGCAAGTTTTACGGCTTGTTTATTAATATTATGTGTCTATTTAAATTAAAATAATATTAAGAAGAAAAAAGAGCGACGAAAACATGTTTAATAACTTATTACTGCTTTGTGATATTTTAAAAGCGGCGCGTTGAGCTTTATTGCGCTGCGGCCGTCCTTCGTCCCAGAATTGTTTTATACAATTTAAAAGAAAAAGTGTTATTGTTGCCATTTGGCTATTACAGAGCGGTTAAAAGATTTGTTTGATCTTTCCCAGAAGTATTAGCGGTTTTTATGAAAAAGTCGCTAATTATAGCCAAAACCAAAAAAATAACCTCAAGAAATTGTTTATAACGTTGTAAAGTCATTGAATACGTAATTGATGAAGTTAAATCGGTCAGGCACAAGTGCCCTAATACCCAATACGAAATTTAGAAAAAAAACTAGACGTTTTTTACATAAACACAGACTTAGCTGCGAATGCTAGAAAAAATATCCAAATGAATTCAGGTGTGCGGCCAATTTAGCATTTATGTTTAAAGAATCTACTTTGAATATTAACCACAGCAAACAATTTTTGG
Organism: Microlaimidae sp. YZB2_3; assembly: GCA_030248175.1. Taxonomy (NCBI): domain Eukaryota; kingdom Metazoa; phylum Nematoda; class Chromadorea; order Desmodorida; family Microlaimidae; species Microlaimidae sp. YZB2_3. Next base: position 24,502 of record JASAMX010002021.1, on the reverse strand, counting down.
GGGACCCAAAAAAAAAACACGAAAGTCTAAAGTTAAGCAAATTAAGCTAATTGATATAAAAGCTGAACATTTTTCGAAACATTTTTAGGCTTCTAATATCAAAAAAATATGAAAAATTGTATGGTTATCAAAAATTTATAGAGTTTACATTGCCGAAAGTGCTATTCACGAATTTGTTTTTTGAGCATACGCCATCAACAACGGTTTACCGCGCAGTGGCTTAACCCATCATGGGTGGCGCGGGAGCGCCACGGGGCGATTTAGCCCCGTGGCGCCGCGCCAACCATAATTAGAGAACGTGGGTAAATTTTGAAATTCAGAACCTTCTTCTTCTTCTTCTTCTTCTTCTTCTTCTTATTATTATTATTATTATTCCAACGCTCCATTCTTGAAAACGATATTCCTCATTCGTTACTGATTGATCAAAAATAAACATGGGCTCATTAGAAAAAAGAAGGAATTACGCAACTTTCTTAGGAAGCACTTTTTTCATTTAGGTCCTTGTTATCGATTTATTGATCAAAATAAAAAAAATGAAAAATAGACAAATAAAAACTCCCAACCGCACAATAACAGCCTTTTGGCAACAATAAGGATTGTACAGAGCAGACAACCAACATCCCTTCATAAAAACCGCACAAAAATAGCAGACCGGTTTTAATTGGTGGCAGAAACGGCACCAGTTCCCAGCGCCATCTGCTTCAACCGCGCGGAAAACGGCAAAAACAACAGAGTACTTTTTTTAATTCTTGCATCACTGATGACAAAATTAATTCAAAGTTTTATTTATTAAAAAATAATAATAAGCGTCGGTGGCGCGGGAGCGCCACGCGCCGGTAGTCATTGGTGGTGCGGGGTGCCAACTGCAATTTAACCCACGGTACCGCGCCAACTATACTTAGAGAACGTGAGTAAATTTTGTTATTCATGTTCAACATCTTATTATTATTTTTACTTTAAAAATGATAATTGCAATCATTGGCGCACGGCATCGCGCCAACTATATTTAGAGAACGTAGGTAAACTTTGTCTGGAGCGCAACTGCGACCGCACTAACTATAATTAAACAACGTGGGTTAATTTTGTAATTTAAATTCTTCTTTTTATTATTATTGAAGCGCGAAATCGCCACTTTTTCAAATTTATAGTTGTTTCTTTCACATACAAATATAACCTTCTAATTGAAAAAGTAGCGATTTCGCGCTTGTCAAAGATTGCTGTGAGTATGATTTTTTCAATTGACATTTCATCAAAAAAACTAAAAAAAATGCAACGGTGCTATGTAATTAGATCAATGTATAAACAAATCATTATCATATCGTAGAAATTTTTATTTAGTGAGCAGCTGGCAAAACCAAATGCAAATTTCCTATAGTCCACATAGTGTCCATCTCAGACTAGTCTACATCTTTTCTGTCTAAACATACGCCCGGGGAAAAATCGCCCCTTTTTCCTGCTCTATTATTAGAGCATTTTTCAAGGCTAGTTTAATATAAAGGAAAGAGCGCTTCGCGCTCTTCCCTAATTTAGTTGAAAAAAAACATATGAACATCATAAATGAAGTATAAATCGAAATTATTTATAAAAAAAAAGATTTCCAGCATTTTTTTCAAATTTTTGAATACTGCTCGCGTGTGATCATCATAAAGTATAAATATTTTATACAAAATAATAATCAGAGATATTTTATGCAGTATTTGTGGCTTTTTAGAAGAAAGTTACTGCTCTCTCGTAAAATATTACAAATGGCTTTGAAACTTTGTAGTGAATGAAAAAAACCATAAAAATTTATTGAGTCTTAACGACACCAAAATAACGTTTTATTTGGTGATCAGTAACTAACTACTGGTTTCACTGGCAACAAGAAGGTTCGATAGATTTTTTACTACTTTTTTGTTCATAATAAATATAGTATAAACAGTATACTAGAGAAGAGTATTGTATTATTAAAAATTCCTAAACATAGAATCTTTCAATATTTAAAGAATTAAATTTGTTTTTATTATATTTTTATTATATTATTTTATAATTTTCTACCGGTTTTTATAATAAAACCTTTTGTGATTTTTATCAATGGGCTAGATTTAAGGAAATACAACAATATTTTTAAACTTCCGCTACCTAAACTATCAAACGATGTGTCATCACATACATAAATCTCATAAAGCAGGTTGAAAATACAAATAAAGGCTGGTTCATACTTATGACAAAACGTCCTTTTGACAAAGTCCAAAGGACAAAAGTCTTTTGGACTTTGTCCACAGGACAAAATCCAAAGGACAACGTGTTTATACATTCTTGACCTTTGGACTTTTCCCTTTGGACTTTGTCCAAAGGGCAAATTTTAAGTAGCGTTCATACTTGTCCAAAGTAAAAAGTCCAAAGGACGTTTTAGTTTTTCTAAAATTGTCCTTTGGACTTTTTCCAACGGACATTTTGTCATAAGTATGAACCAGCTTTAAATCAGAAAATTTCGTAATTTTAATAAGAATTTAATGGTATGAGCATTAAACATTTTAATTTTAAACTTTAAAATATACATTTTAACAATCAAAATTTTAAATAAATATTTACAGTAAAATATTTCAAAAGTATACCCAGAGTTTTTTATAATACATAAGCAATTCTATGTTTGGCTAGCATGGTTTTTGTTATTTGTAGCTTTTGCAACACAAACTTGTTCGAAACTATTTAATTAAATCTATATTGACTAGTTCTGAATAAGGGTTTTTTAGTGTACAAAGAGGGTACAATACAGCTAGCGACAATCATTGTGTAGGGAGCAAATTAAGAAACAGCGAGCGACTAGTACATTTTACGGTTTGAAATATTTCAAATATTTATTGGTTTAATATCTCGACTTCTTCCCTTCAAAATTTCATAAACATTTCTTAATATTACAAAAGCAAAAGCATTTTTTGAGGATTTTTAGTTTTTTGCTGCTTCGTAGGTACGGCGCTGCTGGCGCGCTTGGTTCCCACATTTTTAATGTTTCAATTACAGAAAATGCTTTATTTAAAAGTTTGGAATGGACTTTTTAAAATTAACTTTTAAAATTTGAATAATTTTACAATCAAAACATTAACATTAAAAAACCCTATGTAGGTTTGAAATTAGTTTCGAAGCACTAATTCAAGTTTATTTTTGCTAATTCAAAATCATTGTTCATAAAAATACTATTTTAGTGATGCTTTATAACTATTGTGATGTTTAATCAAAAAACCAAAAATTATTTCGTACAAACTGATATATTAAAGCACTTTAACATTGTGGAAAATATCATCGTGTAGCAATTTTAATTAAGCATAGGTTTAAACTAAAAAAACTAAAGAAACTACGATTTTTTCAAATTTTATTTTTTTTCTTTTTGTACCCTCTCTCGTACAGTAAAAGACGCTTATTCAGAACTAGTCTATTTTACTTTATTGAAATCACCCAAATGTAATTTGTCAAATATACACATAAAATTATCTGTCTTAGACCGGCACGCCGCATTTTGTTTTTGTTGGATTAAAACAGAACACATCTGAAGGTGAAACAGATATTGGTTGGTACTGGAACAAACCTGGATACTTGCCTCAACCTCTTGATGAAACTTTATGGAAAACAAATGAGCCAAATAACAACAATAATGAAGAACATGTAGGGTCATTACGAAATGACGGATATTTGAATGATCTAACTGAGTTCCGCCACACACACTATCTTTGTGAATACTCCACAAATACTGATGAAGAACTTGGTAAATAATTTATTGGCTTTTATCTTCCTTTTTAACAGTTTTTAATTGGATTAAAAAACTAAAAACAAAAATTCGACGAATATGATTGTACAAAAACTGGTGTCAGCATTTCGTTTCAGTTTCAAAACCAAATCCATCCAACCGAATAAAATTATAATTCAATTATATTTATTAACTAATTATGCCATAATTAATTTATTTATTTGTTCATTAATAAAATCATTTAGCTGATCTCCTAAATTTGTGTCGCGATATGAACGGAATAGTTAAACTGTGCGGTATGGCGGTAAACACGAATTGGAACAAAAAAATTTAATCCTCCTTTATATAAAAAATACAAAATTCAGTGAACTTTGGCCTTGAAAAAAATTGACAGATATTTTTGTTAATTTAGTAAATAATTAATAAAAACGGGTATTTAAACATGGATTCTATCAGGGTAAAAATAGAGGGTGGTCATATAAGCTATCGTTCTTTGAGAAAGTATTAGGAATGGAGGGAGATACATGTGACGCAACTCTATAACCATTGGTTGTATGCAAAACACCTTATTTTTTTAATCCGCTTCTATTATTTAATTATCTTTGACGTAAAGTAGTTACACCTTTAACTTTAGGCAGAAAGACTCTAGTTTTAGTCTTTAATCTTAACTGTTATGCTCAAAAATATTAAGTTGTTTTACTGGTTTGGGTTAATACTGCAAGTAATCAATGTCAGGAAGCTTTTAATCATGTATTTAAGATATTAAATTGTTACACTGCTTGTATTCGCTTTTTTTGTAAATCATGGGGGGGGCAGATAAAACACAAGATGTTTAAAAGAATTTGTTCTTCAAACATCGTAAAATTACGTAGAGAGGCAAAGAAATTCGCTTTAAAAGGAGTTTTCACAAAACAAATTATTGTATTGCAGAGAAAGAAATAGTGGTTGATATTTAGGCTTTCTAGCACCAATTGTGTTTTCACCAAAAATATATACTGTAATGAAAAATGAGAAATGAAAAAGGCCTGTGCCTGATAAATCCTGTGGTAACTGGTGCCAAGATGCCAGCGTATGCTATTATAACGACATACTTTTAGAATAGTTCATTAATATGGTGTTCCAACGTAATATTCCCTTATAATGGATTAATCATTTATTATAATAATAGATAATAGCTTATTATAATGGCAAACTTTTCAAAAACTCTTCAGGTGAATTAAAAAAAGAGTATGTCATTGTAATAGGACTGCCAATTGATTGGGCTACGTTGAAAATATGCTAATATAATGGCATACGTTTGGTTTTTTAATACTGAAGTTATAAAGGCAGATTTCTTGTTCTAGAGACTAGTTTTGAATAAGCGTCTTTTACTGTACAAGAGGGCACAAAAAGAAAATAATAAAATTTGAAAAAATTTTACTTTTCTTAGTTTCTTAAGTTTAACCTATACTTCAGAAAAATTGCTACACGATGATATGTTTCACTACCTTGAAGTAATTATATAAATATCAGTTTGTGCTAAATAAATTTTGGTTTTTAATTAAACGTCGCAATAGTTCAAAATCATCACTAAAATATTATTTTCGTGAACAATGATTTCGAATTAGTAAAAATAAAGTTGAAATTTATGTTTTAAAACTAATTTTAAACCTTTTTAATGTTTTGGTTATAAATCTATTTAAAATTTAATAATTAATTTTAAAAAGTCCATTCCAAACTTTTAAATTAAGCATTTTCTGTAATTGAAACATTAAAAAACTAGAAACCAAGCGTGCCAGTAGCGCCGTACCTACAAAGAGGTAAAAAACTGAAAATCGCCAAAAATAGCTTTTGCTTTTGTAATATTAAAAAATTTTGGAAATTTGGAAGAGAAGGGGTCGAGATTTTCAACCAAGAATTATTTGAAATATTTTAAACCGTAAAATATACTAGTCGATAACTGTTTCTTAATTTTCCCCCTACACATGATTGGCGCTAGTAGTTATTGTACTCTCTACCTACATTAAAACCTAATTAAACCCTTATTCAGAACTAAAGATAAATTCTATCAGGGTGAAAATAGATGAGTGGTAAAGTAACCACTCGTTCTTCGAGAAAATATCACGTGCAGAGAAACACATGACGCAACTAAATAATAACTGGTTAAATAACTGCTAAAAACTTTTTTTTTAATTTTTCTCGCTATTGTTTATTTCTTCCTGGCGGAGAACGGTTACGACCTTAATTTCAGCCTGGAAGACTTTAGCTTTAGTCTATATTATTGTGTTCATCAAGTAAAGTTTTTTTTAAACGTGCGGTCCTTTAAATGACTAGCTTTAACTCACGTTTAGACAGGTAAAACGAATTTTAAAACTCTTCTAATGTTCTCAGGTTTCCAGAATTATCCTAATTTTTGTAGATTGAATTCGTCAACTTAAAAACCATTTTTGTATAAAATAATTTACAATAACAAAAATGCATCATATTTAAAACATTGATCAGAAAACACAAAAACATCTTTTCTGAAAGTATTTGATCCCAATGACTTGTAGTACTGAATCCACTATTTAACTATATAAACAAAAAAATTGACCAAAAACGGATTAATAATAAGAATACAAATAAAAAATTGGAATTTTAGCCTTTACCAATAAAGTTAACTAGTTTTTTGTATTTTTTGTAAAAGCATGATTTATTAAAAATACATAATAATCGCATCATTAGTCCTGCAACATTCATACCCATGAAATTTCACGAGGTCAGATAGTTTTTGCTGTGAACCTTCCCATAATAGCAAAACTAGGGTTGGCAGTCTCGCCGTTAACACAATTTTTTCCTAAATTGATAGTTTTATTTGTTTTTTTTTTAAATTGGACTAAAATTATTGATATATCTATTTCTAAATGTAGCAGCACCTTCGCGTATTAAATTTAAACATTAGAAAAAGTTTTCTTTTCACTGTTCATCTAACCGTGTATTGAATTTAAGCATAAGAATAAATATTGTTTTCCTAACGGTTGGTTTAAGTTACATTTGAAAAACTTAATTCTGGTTCATATTTTGTCCAAAGTGCCCAAAAGAAATTTTCATGAAATAAAATTCTCCTTCGGGCAAATTAAAATTTTCTTTTGGAGTCTTTAGACACAGTAAAAGGACAGTCCTAAGGACTGTGCTTTGGACCGTCCAAAAAAGGTCAGAAGGAGACAGTCAAACGTGTTTAAAACGCATGCTAAAATAATTTAACTTGCGTTTTGCACACGTTGGATTGTTTTTGGATGTCCTTTGGATTGTCCAAAGGACAATTTTAGTTTATACGAAATTTTCCTTTTGACACTTCGGACAAAATATGAACCAGGCTTTGAACTACTCGACAAATCATTTTAAAATAAAGACCAATATTCACACATGATATTGTTTCAATACTATCACATGATATTGTAAATTCTAATTTTTTTTTAATTTTTTTAAAACTTATTTATTTTAAGATAAATTTTGATTTTGCGGTTGGACCCTAGACCCTAAATGTTGTTATGCTAGACAAGTTCATAGTCACAATTCAAAGTTAAGTAGTGCATTAAAATATATTGTTAAATTAATACAGGAGGTTTTTATTTAACTTTTTAAAAATTATTTTCCAGTATACAACATAATGTTTGCTTTTAGAATTGGATCAACTTGGATGCTTTGCGAATTTTCCAAACAAACGTGTTCTGCAACTAGCAGTCGATCTAAATGAAAACAACAGAGACAATCCTGAAATTTGTTTTAATCTTTGTAAATCAAAAGGCTACGAAATCGCAGGTAAAGCTCTTGTTAAGCTTTCGTTAGTAAATTGTCGTTGTATTTTGCTTTTAGGTTAACTTCATAAAAATGTAATGTCATAATTTTTTCGATTCAACGCTCCAAGTTATTTTGGAATTGGACAGTTTTAAGTACAAATTTCCATTTTGTGCGGATTAGATTCAGAAAAAAGCTAATGATTAAGGTTTTTAGAGTAAAATATGTTTAGCAAAAATAATGCATGGACCTATTTCATAAAGAGTTTTCTATTTGTAAATTAATAAACGCATTTAATTTCTTTTTATTTTATTAATTAAAAAATACGTATGTAACTGAAATTTACGGAATTTACAGACATTTAATTTTTCAACTTCTAAACGCAATTTTATTAATATACTTTTGAATTAAAAATACAAAATAAAAATATGACTTTATTAATTTACAGCTGTAAAGTAATTACAAGCAATTTTTATGAAATAGGCCCCAGGGGCCTATTTCATAAAGACGTTTATAAATTTTCATTTTACAAGTCTCTGCCTAATTTTTTGTAAATTAAATGATAGAGGATATAGGACACGTCAAATATTGATCGGTCAGCGGAGATGAAATGACGTGGCTACGACAAAACAGAGCGGTGCGCGAAGATGCTCCCCCCAGATTAAAAGTCGAAAAACCTTTATCGTGTATTTTACAAAAAAAGGCGGAGAGGTTTTTATGAAACAGGCCCCAAGGCCGCGTTTCCAAATTTTTTTCTGGTGATAAAATCACAACACAATTCACCACCACGTTCACTTACAATACAACAAAGGCGTACGTTTTCTTCTGCTCGTAAGGAACACCGGATAAGTGAGTGAAGAAATTGAAATGGATTACACTATTGTGTTTAAATATACGATAGAATTAATTAAATTCAGTTCATAAAAGACTAAAAATAAGCCACGTCTTAAGTTTGCAATTGCTTTTATTTTATGTTTAAATATTAATCTAATAAATTCTAAATATTACCACACAAATAAACAATAAATTAAACAAGTAAAACCAAAATCGACTTTTGGTAGGATTTATTTTAAAAAAGATTTTTATTTTAAGTAATTTGCTAGCCATTTCAAAAAATTAACAATAAACTCCTGACGATTTACTTAAATCAGAGATTGTTTATAAAAAAATTTATAATTTTTTAGGTATGGAATCACACAGTTGGTGCTGGTGTGGAAACTACAATGACTTGCTTCAGTCTCATGCAATAAAAGTTTCGGATTCAGAATGTGACGCGAATTGCGAACGGAATAATAACAGGAAATGCGGCGGTCAATATAGACTTAACATATATTATACAAACGGTATCTTTAAATTTTTTTGTATTTTAATACGTTTTCTTCCGATGTTTAGTTGATAATTACTTTTAACTTAAAATTCCATTAAAAACTTCCAAACCTAACTTATAAATTATTTAGTTAAATTATCAGGTATTTTTAAATATACAAATACACTTTTATTAATTAAAATGGGTTTTTCTTATGAAAAAGATAAAAAAATTTTTCTAAAAACACTTACAAACTATAAAAACACCTTACAATAAAAAAACGCACGCACTGAAAAACAAAGCCCACTGCAAGAAATCAGTTTTTTTTTCTTTACAAAATGCTTTATTCACGATTTTACCAAGTCATTGCGGTGTTCACGGGGCCATGTGAAACTTAACACATGGACAGTTAAAAAATAAATAAATTTAAAAAAAAATAAAAAACGGGAATTAAAAAAAAATTTAAAATAAAATGAAAACTAATACTGCAAAACAAGTTTGTAATTAATGTTTTGCTTGTAAAACCAGTCATAACTCACGAACTTATTAAGCAATTGTAAAAATTAAACTTTCATTGTCAAATACTTTAAAATCTAATGGTGTATTTAGTTTTAACTATTTCGAAATTTTTGATTTGATTAATAAGTTAAAACCTTCTAATAATTTACACAATAGTTCATCTAAAATTATTTTGATATTATTGTTCTCTAACGAATATAACAAATAAAATGATAGTTAAATTGTAAAGTTTAATTTATGATTTCTAGAGCTATGATTAATTTTATACAGTTATATATATTAATTTTATAAGTTAGAGTCAACAAAAAAAACAAGATTCTTTTATTTCAGTTTGTACACTTAAAGTTTTTTGGTTAATTGGCAGTTAAGTTTTAACTCTGGATTTTTTAGACATTTTGAACAGAAATTTTTTTTAAAAAGTGTCAAATTCTGACTTTAAGTGCGGAGTTTTATTTATATATTTTAAAGTTAACTCTAAGAAACTCTAGCATTAAACCACAAATTTCATCAGCTAAAACAAAAAAATCTTGCTCTGAGATTATAGAAAATAGCAAAAGTCAAAAATTAAGTGTTAAATTTATTATTAAATTAGTAATATAATTTTAACAATAAAAATGCGGTTTTTATTTGGTCGACTTTAACATTAGCGCTATATACAAATAGTCATAACTCTTTAAATAATCAATTAATTTTTAAGGTTTAAGTATCATTTTATTCGTAATATTCTTTAAAAAACAAAAATATTAAAATAATTTTTGGTAAAATATTGTTTAAATTATTAGAGAGTTTTAAATTATTAATCAAATAAAAAAATTTCGGAATAGTTAAAACTAAATACAGCATTAAATATTACAGTTTTTGACGAGTTCAATGATAGTTTACTTTTTACAATTGCTTTATGGGTTCGTGAGTTATGGCCAGTTTTATAAGCAAAACATTATTTACAAACTTGTTTTGCAGTATTTGTTTTAAATTAATTTATAAATTTTTTTTCTAAATTCCCTTTTTTTAATTTTTTTAATTCATTTATTTTTTTAACCGTCCATGTGTTGAGTTTTACCTGGCCCCGTGAACACCGCAATGACTTGTTAAAATCGTGAATAAGCACAAAATAAGAAGCATTCACCTAATGCACCTGTAAATAACTAAATTACGCATTTTATGGTATATACAGGATTTCTATTTTTAAAAGTTAATTTTAAAAATTAAAAAAATACATATGGAAATATTATTTAATTGAAAAACACACCCTGGAATAAAAAAAAAAACAATTCTTTTTTTAACAGCAGGAAAATTATTTTGGTGGACACTTTAGGAAAATATTGAAATTTTAGACAAATAATCTAACCGACAGCAAATGCACACTTGTTTGTAAAGTAAAACAAAAATTGTTCCTATTACGGCCCGTCTCTCTAGTGATGTCGAAAACGCTTCAAAAAGAAATAAGATGTGAAACGTGTAAAACTGCAAGAAACAAGTTTATTTTAATAATCTGCTAGACTCAGCAAAATAAATATTTCTGTATTAGCAAAAATAATTCAGTGCCATCATTTTTTATAAAAAACTAACAACAAATATTTAATTATTTTTGTAAGTTCAGTAAATTCAGATGATTTTGCGACCACTTTTTAATTTTTTTAAATGTTTGCTTTTATTTTATTATTTAGCGAATATTACTGCGTTTATTTTGATTTTAAAGCATCTTAAATTCCCAAAATCAACAAAGGGTGTCTGCTCTCTTCCCGTATCCTTTGTTTTGAAGTTTAAAAAAATCTAAAAACAGTGAAATATAGTACAAGTTACAGCCAAACGTCCATCCCACAATCTAATTTATTAATATTTATTAAAGTATTAATTATTAATAAAGTTTGAATTTTGCCAAACATCTAAAAACAGTGCTTCAGTATATTTTACCCTAAAATAATTTTTTTACAGAATATGAGAGTGTCGTACCCAATATTACATACTACAACGGTTGTGCCAACGTTACCGGAGACGATCACGAGGGTCACCGGATCGACTTGGGAATGGACAACAACCCCTTCAACTGCATACAAGCTTGTCGAAACCTGGGTCCGCTTTACAATGTGGCTGGTAAGAATACGGGTTGTATGAAGTTTTGCCCCTAAATCTGTTAAATATGGGCAATTGTTAACCAGATATAGATCGTGTGTTTTTATTAAAGGGTAAAATATAAATCTAATAAAATTTTAAATATAACAACCTGCATTTAAAATTACAGACAGATAATCGTTTGGTCCAGTTAATTGGGTGTACGAGAAACCAAACGAAACCAAGTGTTTACCCAATTTCTTTACCAAGGATTCCGAGTAATTTATCTTTCTTATATTTGGGCTTCTTACTTGTTTAAAGTTTGAATTTTGTCGCCAGTGCATGGAACTTTTCGCTGTCACTACAGCAAAATGAGCCACTGTCATTATAAAAAACATGTTAGTGTGACTCATCCCGAAGATCACATAGCGTGTTGTTATAGGTCTAAAATAAGTCACAGTCTCGTGTATTTTGTACGAATTGCTATTTATTTTGTCATAGTAACGAAGATATTATAATGCATAAAAAACGCAAAAAACGCGTCCCAAAGGGTTCATTAGTTACTCGAACAAGCTATCTAATTTGTATCCGACTCAAGTTTAAGCAAAACAATTTTTTTAATGTTGAAAATACTTTTTATTCGGATTTTTTTTATTAAATGTAGTTTATTAATTTAGGTGTGCAAGGTCTAGTGTGCTGGTGTTACAATGCGGACTATTACTACAACCAAATACAGCATCCATTTGTACCGGACAGCCAGTGTGAAGCTCAAGAGTGCCCCGTGAAAAATTCAAACTACAAATTATACTGCGGAGGGCCCTGCAGAATGGCGGTCTACAATTACGGTACTTTTTTATAGCTTTTATTAGTTTAGAATTTAGCTTTTCAACTTTAAATTTTACGCCAACCCCCTTTAGTAAATACTTGCTATTGCTCTTGAGTCTAACGAGTGCATTTTAAACCAAGCCAAACATTAAAAACTAAAAATAGTTAAAAAACTGCTAGCTGCTAGGGTCTTGGTTCACTACCAGTTTTTTAAAGCTTTTGGTTTATGTCTTTCAACTACAACCCCCGAAGAACGTTATCTTATGGATTTTTGGGAGATTTATATTTCTGACTAAATTTCAATTGCAATTTTTGTATATCCGATCAACGATTAACATGAAGAGTTTTTACTAAATGAGATTTTAGTTTGTTATATTGATTACATTTAATTAGATATGTAAATATTAACTTTTTCCAGGTCTCAACAAAGAAGACTTTCTCTTCACTAACTCTCAAAAATAGTTTCTCTTTCCTTAATTTAAATAAAGAAGAATATATTACGTTTAAAGATGTAGAGAGCAACGATTTGATTTGTAGTATCACATTATGTTTAACAACCATTCCCAGATCCAGTTGATGATTTTAATGATATGACTGTTAAAAGTATTTGTTTTGTCACCAACAAAATTTGTACAAAATAAGAGCATGACGTCCCTTCTTATTACAAGATCAATATTATTTTAGAATTCAAACAAAAATACTTGATGTTTTATATTAAAAATATTTTGCAGACTTGACTGTGTTTATAATCAGTTACTTAATAAAAATGATGTTTCGACCAAAATAATGAAATTTAAATTTTTTTTTCTAAATGCTGAAATCATACAGAAACAAATTTGTCTAGGACCTTCATTTTTAAAATTTTTGTTTGACTTTTTTTTAAGATTGGGTTTCCAGCAGAGACCCATGTTTAATTGAATGTGTTCTATAAAAACTCCAGATCAAAGTTGATTTTATTGATATACTGCTTATTAAAATTTTAGTGGAAGCTTAAGCAGACCTGTGCACTGCTCTCCCTGGGGTTTTATTGGGAAGCAATTCCGAAATGAGGGAGCACGAGGAGGGGGGGGCAATAAAACGGGGGAGGCGAGCAGGTGAGAAAAAAAAAGAAAAAGAAACAAAAAAGCGATTTTTAAGTAAAAATATGTCTAAAATGGATTAAAAAACATATAAAAGGCTAAACATTACAAAAATTACGCGAGAATTGCGTCATAATATGTCAGAAACGGCGCCATAATTTTAGAGTACATTTTTTTATTTTTGGGCGGGGAAGAGGCAATAAAACAGGAGGCACCGACACTATATTCCGAGGGGGCATTTCCAGACCATGCACAGGTCTGCTCAAATATTTTGTTTTGACCATGTTTTGAGATAGTTCATTGTTAGTATAATATTTTTTTTGGTTTTAGTTATTGTCTATTTATGGTTTTATTATGATTTACGATTGTAAGATTTCTCTAGTTTTATATTACAAAATGTTAATTAAAATTAAAAAACAATACAAATGAAAAATGTTTATATGGAAGAAGATGTAAAACAAGTATCCCTAACGTTGTATGTAATATGGCAATTTAAGTTAAACATTTAAACTTCAGAAAATAAATCTTGTTGAAGAAAGTGTTGAAGAAGAAATCAAACAAAATGTTTATATAATATATACAAATTATAGTAATAAAATTATTAATTCTTTTTTAAGCGTTATAATTTTATTTTATTTAATCTATAGACTATAGGCAAATAAAATCTAGCTGACCTCGATATTTAATATTGAATCAGGATTGAATCGACTATTTAACAATAAAACCATTTAAAATATTTAACGAATGATTTTAATAATAAAGATCAAAACACATATTTTAATAATTATTTATTAAAATACTTAATTTAAAACCCAAATGCAAAATTTTTAAGAGCTAAAGTTGGTTAATTTTTGTATATTTTGTAAAAAGGTGGAATTAAAAAAAATTCTGCGTTCATGCTTTTTTTGAAAACGTCTTAACCGCACAATTTCAATTGGTCCGCTCATTGCATTCTGATTTTCGCGTCAGCTAAAAAAATTCAACTATTGTTCTAAATAAGCGTTATTTACTGTACGACAGAGGGTACAAAAAAAATCAATTTGAAAAAATTTTAGTTTTCTTAGTTTATTTAGTTTAAACCTATACTTAATTAAAATTACTACATGATGATATGTTTCACTATGTTGAAGTGCTTCAATATATCAGTTTGCGCTAAAAAAATTTTGGTTTTTGATTAAATATCACAGTAGTTAGAAAGCATCACTAAAATAGTATTTTCGTGAACAATGATTTTGAATTAGCAAAAATAAAGTTGAAATTGGTGCGTGCTTTGAAACTAATTTCAAATCTACATAGGGTTTTTTAATGTTTTGGTTGTAAAATTATTCACAATTTAAAAATTAATTTTAAAAAGTCCATTCGAAACTTTTAAATGATGTGGAATGTGGAAACCAAGCGCGCCAGCAGCGCCGTACCTATGAAGCGGCAAAAAACTATTTTTGCTTTTGTAATATTTGTAACTACTCCTCAAAAAATCCTTTTGCTTTTGTAATATTAAGAAATATTTAAGAAATTTTGATGGGAAAGAAGTGGAGATATTAACCCAATAAATATTTTAAATATTTTAAACCATAAAATGTACTAGTAGTCACTCGCTGTTTCTCCATTTTCCTGTAATTTAAAATTGAAAATATAATTTTCCCGAACTTTTAAAAACTATTTCGTATTTTACTAAAACCACTACCCGATTTTGTTTAAAACTCAAAAAAGCATTGAATTTTTGACACTTTTTTAAATTCAAAATAATTATAAACCTTAAACTTGTTATTTTAGATTGTGTTTCATAGCCCTCAAAGATTAAAAAAATGTTTTAAAGTAAAAGTATTGTTTTAAGTAAACTTTTTGACATATTTTATGTTTTCATTTCAGATTCCAGCCAAAACTTTTACTAATACTCAATGATTCGGTGGATTCATTTCAACTGTTAAAACGTTAACATTGTTGTAGATTTGATGCTTTTTGAATCTACGTTTCTTTATGATCCAAAAAACTTAATTTCGGCTAAATTGTAAACCAAAACTCCGTTCTCCATGTGATCGATCCCGCGTTTGGTTAGATTTGGATTTTGACTAAATACTTTTACCCCAACTCCTATCTGGTTTTTGAAAAACTGGCTTTATTGGCTGACTTTTAGATCAAGTTATATAAACCATCAGCAAAACATTAAAACGAGTTATTAAACCATTAGATATGTAGCATTTGTAACTTGGAGAGATTAGTACCCTAAACGTAGAGCCGAAATTTTTAGTCGTAAACAGGCATATTGCATCGATTTCCAAGTTTACAAATTCGTATGCCATTTTAACAGTTGTTTGGACCATATATAGCATCCCATTTGAACGGAAGTTATTCCGTATTATTACCGATTTCACAGAATTTTGACGCTATAGAATAACTCAGCCAATGAACGCTTGCGAAAACTATGCTCTCCAATAAAAATTAAGATCTCCAATTTTTAGCTCCTCTCACTTTTAAAGAGGACAACTTATAGCCGCAAAGCACGAATAGTACCTAAAAATTTAAGGATTCTTCAAATTCTAACGTGTATTTAAAGTTTTATTGTATCCAAGTTACAATGTAGGTTATAAACGTGCTATTATTTACAGTCCCAGGCGGGTATCCATTACTAGTGGCGTGCAATTGGCACAATTCCAAATCGCAACTATAACTAAAAGCCACGCAAGGACCGACCTCAGTGCATCTAAAGCTACATTCCATGAGAAAAAAATTTGTTCAGTTAGAAGCAAATTTTCAGAAAGTTTATAACCGGTTGAATACAATGAATGAGCCACTGGAGCTCGCCATTGCTTCCCTCTATAATAAAAAAAACAAATCGGCTTTATAATTTGAAATAGTTTTGTTTAATTTTCATATTTATATAATTTAAACAAAAACAGATTTAAAAGGTTATAGATTTATTCATATATTCATTTAAGAATTGTTAATATGTTTTTAAAATGTAACTAGGGTTGAAATTAGCTCAAAAAATTACCAATAATTAAAGTTTTTGGTGAAAATTTTGAAATTACTTTTATATTTTTACTTTTACCTAAAAATTACCTTACCACTTGGTAAGGAATTCCAGTAATTTACAACACGATAACTAAAAAAGTTTTTAGTAACATCTAATCTAAATTTTGGTTTAATAAGTTTTACTCCATTTCCTCTTGTGCGCGTATCTTGACTTAATTTTAAGAACTTATTGGTTTTTATGTCGACTAATCCATTAATTATCTTATAGCACGTAATTAAATCTGTATGCAAATGACGAGTTTCAAGTTTTTAAGTCCTAATTCTGCTAATCTGGTATCATAATCAGAAACCGGAAAGAAACATCTTAAGTATAATTGTTTTGTGAACAATTTTTGGACAATTTTAAGACAAGTAATATCTTTAATAAGGTATGGCGACCATACATAAGATTCAAATTCCGAAAGCGGACGGACTTGTAGGCCCTTAACAGTAGTTTCATATCTTTCAAATTAAACGCTCGGAACAAAACGGAAATTCTATTTGCTGCTTTTGCAGCAATTTCAGAACAGTGTTGGGAAAATTTTAGATTGTTGGAAATCAAAATACCCAGGTCTTTAACGTTTGAAACTCTGGAAATTTCTTGGTTGTTCAAAGTATAAACAGAGTTAAAGTTGTTTGCGCCAATAAAAAGAGTTTTACACTTATCAATAGAAATGTTTAGTTGCCAATCAGATGTCCATTTGCAAAAATTAGTTAAAGACGCTTGAAAATCGTGTTTTTGTAAAAAAATACTTTAGGCCGTGTACATTTTTGCATCATCGGCGAACAACTTTACATCTGTTTCTGGTCCTAAACTTTCAGGTAAATCGTTTATATAAATTAATAATAAGAGCGGTCCTAGCACGCTACCCTGAGAAACCCCGCTTTAGTCAGAAAAAACACAATTTGAAGTATTTTCAAAATCTGAATAAGATTTAAAACTACTTTTTGTCGTCTCATTGTTGACAAACTTTTAATCCAATTATATAATTCATATTTAATTCCATAGCCTTAAGTTTTAGAAGTAATTTTGGATGGCTAACTGTGTCAAAAGCTTTGGCAAAATCAATATACATGATGTCTATTCATTTACCAGCTTCTAACGCATCTAGCCAATCTGAGAGTAAAGATAAAAGTTGCAAGCCTATACAGATCTACCGGCAAGAAAACCAAATTGTTCTTCGGTTTTTAGATAGTTTTTTGTAAATAATCACGTAAAGTATCATTAACCACACTTTCCATTGTTTTTAGACAAACAGAAGTGACAGAAAATCCTCTATAGTTTTCTTTTAACGATGCTTGACTCTTTTTAAAAATTGGAAAAACAAACGCATTTTTTTATACATCTGGCACGCTGCCAGTTTCCATTGATAACTCAAATATACGCGCAAGAGGAATAGATAATGTATCACTAAGTTTCAAAAAATAATATGCAGGTGTGTCATCAGGTGTCCTCGAAAACTTTTTAGGCAAATTTTAAGTTTTTTTTTCAATTTCATAAACCGAAAATAAAACATTGCTAAAGCACACATTTTTATTTACTTTTGCTTGGAATTCGGGTAATATTCCATTATCAGTAAATACGCTCGAAAAGCATATATTGATAATGTTACATTTTTCTTGCGCAATTAGGCACAAACTACCATCGTTTCTTTTAATTGGCCCTATCTCAAAATTTTCTTTTTTCATTTTTTTATTAGCATGGCTATAGAAATTTCTTATATTATTGCTACAGAGTGCGTCTTTTTCCAGTTTTTCAAAAAATACTCTTAATGCATCTTTGTAACGCTTAGCGCAAGCTTTATAATCCAATTTACCAAACCTACTATTTTTTTTAAAGTTGGTACAACCTTTTCTTTTCTTTAGAAAGTGCTTTTATATTTTTAGGGAAAATAAACTTTTTCCTAAAAATAAATTTTTTCGGTACAAAAGTATTTATACAATCCAAATTAATTTTAAGAAATTTATTATACAAGTCATTAACATCAAAAGAATTTTTTATAACCTGAGACCAATCAATCGAATTCAAGTGAATTTTGATTTTTGAAAAATCAGCTGATCGGTAGTCTTTTATTTTCAGCTTAATATTATTGGCGGTTAATAAAATGGCAAAGTCTATTCAAAAAATAAGGCATGCATGATCACAACTGTAAGAAAGAGGTTCAGAGATATTTAATTCACTTATAATATTAGGTTCGTTAGATAATAATAAATCTAAGATATTGCCGCTATCATGCCTAGGAAAGTCTACAAATTGAAAAAAGCCACACTTATTTACAGAATTTAAAAACAAGTCAGTCATGAAGCAAGTCATTTTTTATACATTTGGGACCTCGCAATTTATATGGGGGAAATTATATTCTCCTACAAATATTGAACTATGCTCGCAAGAAGATAAAAACGTGTTTAATTCTGAAAGAAGCAAAACGTTGTCAATTTCTGTTTCACGAGAAGTAAAAGAAGGAGATCTGTATTGGCACACAATTCTTAATGTAATATTACGATTCATTACGTCCAACGCCATTGATTCTAGATTTGCAAACTTATTATTAACTTTTACTTGAGAAATTTTTAAAAAAAGATTTTGCCAGTATGGCCACATCACCTCCTTGCTTACCGTTGCGACCGCATCTGTACACATTATAAGTATTATTACACGAGAGTAAATTGTTAGAAAAAGTTGAATCCAGCCAAGTTTCAGAGATAAACAATAAATCAAAAGTACGTTCGCAAAGAATTGCGCATAGCTCATTTAAATTATTACCGAGACTTCGGGCATTAAAATATTTACAGACTAAACCTTTGCAACCTAAATCCTAGCCTTGTACTTTTGATTTGCTGCGAGCAGTTGGTTTATTTTTAGGAGAGATTGCCACTTTTGGTTTAAGCATTGCATTATTGGTTTTAGGAGCAACCTTCCAGTCATTAATTGATTAAGCCCTCTCGCAAAACAAAATAGTTTTCTGCACTCAAATTATCACCCAAATTAAATTAACTAATAAATTAAATCTACATCTATTTTAGGGTCACAGTTCTTTAAAAGTAGAAGACAAACGACAGTGGGACATGCATTCACAAATGGCCAAACTTTTTAGTCATACGTTCACTAAAATGTTCTAACAATTAAAATACCTTATTTAATTTTTATTTAGAAAATTCTTACGATTTTTCGCCTCAGACAGTCATTTTCCTGATCTTGCCAGGACGGCAAGATCAAGACAATGACGTTCGTAAAACGCTGTTCAAATTAAAAAAAATTAATAAAACAAGTGACATCCCTATTGTATAAAAAGGAACAAAACTTTATGTACAATTGAATACGAAAGCGTTTTTGAAACTGCAAAACCTTAGATTGCTTTTAAATACAAACAAAAGGTTATGTTAATAACAATAATTAGTAACTAAAAGAGTAACATATTTTTGCATTTATTTATTATCATTAAAAATTATAGGTTGATCGACGTGGTGTTACTGTGCTGTTAAAGAAACATTATTAGTTTTATACAAAACGTATAATTTCCCATTTATGTAATATTATCACTGTAAATAAAACTCCCGCTAGTAATACTTTTGGTAATAACTTTTTAAACGGTTTTGAAGAACATAGAATTTATTCACTGCTCATTGGCTAAAAATTGTTTTTACATTAATTTTAGTTTGAGTGGTTTTTTTTGAAGTTGTTGTATTTTCCAATTTGTGTTTTAACCCATGCTCAAATTAAAATTTAAAAAAAGTTTTAATTTTTGTAATTTACTTTTTTTTTAAATAAATTATTATTGCAGTTCATATTTATTATATGGTTGTAGAATTAAAAAGTAATTTTAATGTGTTTTTAGTTTACAATTTAAATATGTGTATTTTTGTATTTTATTGTTTTCACATTTCTTGTGATTTGACAATGTTTATATCCTATGATATTTTTAAAAACAAAAAATAAACTGCAGGGGTTAATTTATTAATGCGCGTCTTTATGAAAACTAATTTATTCAAAAACTTAAAAAGAAAGATTGTTAGTTGTTACACTTTAATTACACCATCTTACGTGACTTCTAAAAATTTTTTTACACCAATTTCTTTACAAAATAATATTTTTATAACACGTTTATCAATTTCTAACAAATGTCACGCATATTTTGTCGCTAGTTTCTGTTTTAATTTAAATAAATTTTGCTGAGCAATCTCCCCTACTTTTACACCACTCACACTTAATCATAGATGTGCAGTTGTTTTTTGTACTTAAAAAATATAATAGATCATCAGTTGACATAGTTAAGTATAAACCTGTGTTTAGTATTGATATTTTTTTATAAAAACAATTTACAAAATAGTTATGAACAAAATATATTGTGATTAAAAGCAAAAATGTTTTAAATAGCCATCAAGGAAAATGTCAGACTACACGGTTATTTAAAGCGTGTTAATTACAACATTGTAATAAATTAACACCGTGCTTTGCGTAAAATTTTGTCAAAAAACGTGCGGTAAACCTAGAATAAAAATGTAGAATTAAATATTAAGATTTTTGAATACTGTTAGATTTTTGGTGGCGTTTTTTCAAATCTAAAGAAATTTATTCCTGTATTTATTAAAGACATAAGTTTTAATTCAATTACGGTTTCACAAGAAAAATAATAAGCTTTGCTAAAATTTTAGCACATTGTTACACTTAAGGTTGGTTCATACTTATGTAAAAACGTCCTTTGGACAAAGTCCAAAGGACAAATACAGCGTATAAACGTATGTAAAAACATCCTTTGGACTTTGTCCAAAGGACGTTTTTACATAAGTATGAACCAGCCTTTACGTCTTTTTTTAATAAAACAATAAAACGGCTTATTTACTTATTATTAAAAAATATAATTTTTGAATATAATAATAAACGTTTTTTGGATTTAATACTGTGCTTACATTAATCTTTTTTTGTTTTTACATAAATCTAGAATTGTGTTATTAGCACATTACAACTTTCTACGCTGAAACCATTACTACACTAAGTGGATCGATAAAATTTAGCTTACAAACGCATTTTATTTATTGCTGCGACCAGGGGTGGGTTGTTCAAAAATCAAAGTTTCTTTAGCTAAGGAGCCCTTATCTTCAGTTGTTTAAAAAAACTTGAGAAGCTCCTTAGCTAAGGGGCCTTAGTGGATAAGGTACATATACCTTAAAGTTAGGTCGTACCTTAGTGGTTTTCACCTTAGTTTTTTGCAAAAAAAATTATATTTTTATAAATTATAAGTTATTATTGGTGCTGTTTTGTTCAAAAATAGTACCATTGTGGATTATAATGCCCAAAAATGATAGAAACTTAAAATATATGTTAGACATTTTAATACTATATTATTTTGGAGCCCTTAAATTAAGTAATAAACCATTTTTTGTTTATAACTTTTAATACATCCTATTAAAACTGCTAAAAACCAACAAATTTTGTGTATTTACACAAAAAAAATGCAATACTCGCAAAAAACAGAACAATAGTGGTTTACAAGCAGTTTCTGAAGGAAAAACGCATAAAATGCTTAAAAATAAAATATTAACGTTGATAGAGCTTTCTCAAAAAATTTTTTTGTAATTTTATTTCTTATCAATTTCAATGTAAGGTATAAATTGCTTATTTTAAAAGTTTTTAGCAGAAAAAACCGAAAAAATTAAATTTTAAAAAGATAAGTTACCTCTAATAGTAGGGTTAAGGTGGCTCCTTATCTTTTTTGAACAACCCACCCCAATGGAGTTTTTCCTTTATAGGAGCAACCGTTTGTCGTTTAACTTACCTAATAACACAATGTATACCACATAAAATATTGGAAAAAATCTACCGCAATTGCCGCAATTTGTTTTAATATGTAAATTATCTGGTCGTTTTAATAACCAATTGATAAATTGATAATTTTCATTCCATAAAAGATGTGCAGTGAATTATTACGGTAATTGTTGCAGAGGGAAAATTTAGGGCTGTTTCATACTTATGACAAAACGTCCTTTGGACAAAGTCCAATGGACAATTTTATAAAAGACAAAACGTCCTTTGGACAAGCCAAAACGTCCTTTGGACTTTTTCCTTTGGACGAAGTATGAACGCTACTTAGAATTTGTCCTTTGGACAAAGCCCAAAGGACAAAATCCAAACGGAAAAGTCCAAAGGACAAAAGTATGAATACGTTGTCCTTTGGATTTTGTCCTTTGGACTTTGTCCAAAGGACGTTTTGTCATAAGTATGAACCAGCCCTTAAATGCTGGTTTACACCGTAGTGATAAGTGAAAACTCCTTACGCACTCGTTGACACCATAACATTGTCACTTTTGCTGGGGTGTGAAGGTGTTGTCACTTGTCACTCCGATGTAAACTAGACCTATATATCAGTATACTTTGTTTATTTTGCAGTAGCAATGTGTTCCTTGTTTTTGGACTTTTTTGATAAACCTCAACTTTTTCTACTAAAATTTTTTTATATGATATAAATTTTAAAGCATTTAAATATTATAAAGATTCTATTTAAAATATGGTTCTTTATTTGTTGATTATTTATAAAATTTGAATTTAGAATTTTTTAATTAAAATAAATTGTACTGTTCTGCATATATCCTTTTTTAAAGAAAAAAAATATTTAAATTCAAAATGAAAAATTCAATCACGAAGAAAGTATGGGTCGAAAATTTAAGGCAAGTTTGATTTTCCTTTGTTATAGGATTAGCTGTTTTTTAGATATACTCCGATTTGTGTTTAAATGATCACTTTTACAAATTAAATTCCTATATCGCCCTAAGCAAACTGAATTGGGGACAATTCGCTCCTTACAATTCGCTCCTGGAACAATTCGCTCCCTGGACAATTCGCATCATAAACAGTTCGCTCCCTGCCCAATTCGCTCCCGGGATTCTTTATGAACGCAATTTTTACAAAACACTTTATTATGGACAATTCGCTTCCTGGACAATTCGCTCCCTATAAGGACATTTCGCTTCCTGCACAACTCATTTTCTTGCGTTCGTATACCTTTGTGCTTTATTCCTAGTTCGCAAGGTTTTTTATAAGCGTGATTTCTTTAAAGCTTACTTTTCTTGGGACAATTTGTTTTCTTCTTATCTTAAATTTCTGATTTAAAATTGGGCTTAAATTCTAAATTTGAGTTTAATTTTTCATTTTCAATTTTGAAAAATATATAATGAATGCTGCCATTTTAAATAAATATCGTTTTACATGTTGCTGTGTTTTGTTCGGTGCAATTCAGGTATTACGATTTAGAAACCAAATTTTTTTTAAACCGAAATACGTATAAACGTATAAAAACATTTCGCTTTTTTATATATAACCTTCGTATAATTTTAAATTTTCTATTGTTAAGAAATTTGTGAAAAACACCATACAAATACCATACCATCAAATAACTATATACCAAAATTAATATTTAGCAACTATATTTGGATGTTTTGCGCTCTGTTTTTATTTGATATCGATTATGTGTCTCTTTCCCGTCACGCTTAGAAAATTAGTGTTACATTAATTTAAAACAAAAAATTACCTTTGTTTGCTCAAAGTTTAATAATAATGGTGCTAGGGAAGAAATACATTCTGCATAATATCTTCGGAAAAAAATAACTTCAGAAACACTTTTAAATTCATAACAAAAGAAAACTTTGTTTTCCCTAACTTAAAATCAAACTATAAAAAACATAAAAAAACCTTGAAAAAAGCCTAATTTTTTTTTAAATGGCGAATAATTTTCTAAAACAGTATATTTTTTCTGAAAATTTTTTGCAGAAGATATTTCTTCTGGACACCATAATAATCTTTGTACATAAGAATTGTGTTATATTTGAGACCGTTTTCTAAAAAAAACAAACTTATCTCACCAAATTGTTAATTTTAAAATTTGAAAAATACCACTTTTTTTTAAAAAAATCGTCATTGAATTATATCCAGCAAAAATTGTGATAAAAACCAATTAAAAATTTTGTCCCAAACAAAATATGCTTTTTGAAAATTTTGGTTATAAGAAATAACGAAGGTAAATTGGGCCACCTATTTTTTTTAAATTCATCTTCCCAAGGAACAAATGAATTTTAAAGAGAGCGATAGGTCTAGGGAGCGAATTGTCCAGGGAGCGAATTGTCCAAGGAACGAATCCTCCCCAATAAAGATTGTGTAATAAAAATTACATTTGTAAACACTTCCGGATGCGAATTGGGCGGGGAGAGAATTGTCCAGGGAGCGAATTGTCCAGGAAA
>JASAMX010002020.1:0-75231 GCA_030248175.1 Microlaimidae sp. YZB2_3 | reverse complement strand
TAACTAAATTCGCGAATATCAATAAATAAAATAATTTGCATACGATGTCCTTCGATTTGCATAAGCATAGCTTACGCGCAGCTAATTGGACTTTCTATATGATAAATAGTAAGTTTAGTATTTTTTGCGGTTTTCCAAACAAAAATTAGGAGAGTCAACAGTTGCATACGCACATTGCAGACCTCGATTTCACGTACGTGAAATTTAAAGATTATTAAGATATACACTCATTTTTTACAAAAAAACGGTTACCCAATGGCCAAACAGTGCTCTAATTCCATTGGATTGTAATAACATTTCTAATAAATATGGATGACTTTCTTTTTTTCTTGCGTCTATGATTGTTATTCTATTTGTATCCAGTAATAATATCATTTAATTTTCAACTTAGAGTTGTTTATAATCAATATAAATAATTTTATTAATACCTTTTGTCTTCATAAATAGTGGCCCTGTTTAAATAAATAACATACTTTTCAAAACTGATTTTGGTTTAAAAATCTATTAAAAAACATTTAGAAATCACTTTCTGAGACCTTTGCAGTGACGGGACATCCAGTAATACAGGACATCTGTCTGATTAAAGGCTCGGGGCCCAAGGATGTGACACCAAAGAAACTAGAAATTTACGTCGATCGAATGTGTGGTGCGGCCATTATGAGAGGAGCTCAGCTATATGCCAAAGGAATACTGGGATCAAATTCTAAAAGTTCGATCTGGGATCGCATTCTGAAGAAACCCTTATATTTACCCCGATAAATTCATTTCAATGAAAATAAAAAATTAAATATATATTGCAACTAAATAAACCTGCCCCATATGGGACAGAAAATGATTGCAATGAATTTTTTTAAGTTTTTTTTTCTCGCGCCGCAAAACCACCTCGCGCAAAATAAAAAATTTAATCAATGCGCGTATTTTATTTTTTATTAAATTAATCCTGCGGGAGAAAATATTTAACCACCTCTCGAGTTGGATGAATTCTTGCGTCAGAATGCGTCAGATTGCGTCAGAATGCGACCCCTGTTGTTATTTGTTTGAAGCATAAAAAAATTAATCCTCGTTTTTCTTATAGCGGTTTTGTTTTATGCGCTTTTTTTCACAATTTTGAAAAAAATTAGATTTTGTAAAAATTCATTGTTTTCCGTATTTTTGTTCTTCGTGGAAAAATAAAAATAGAAGTTTCGAAACACTTCAGCAATTAAATATAGTCAAAAATTTACATTTTTTTAAATGCTTTTATTTTAATAATAAGAGAATTATTTACTAACATGATTTTAAGAACCAATTAGTAAGGTTAAAATAAAAAAACTACCTAATAATTTAAAACTCTAAAACTGAAATAATATTGTTAAAACAATATTTTTTTCTTGTTATAGTTCACGTAAGTGTATAATGTCCTTGTCACCGTTGATTTTCAATCATTGCATTCTTTAATAAGACAGATAATGCAGACCTGTGCACTGCCCCCCCCGGGGTTAAAACGGGGGGGGCAATTCCAAAATGGGAGGCACGCAGGGGGCAACTTTTTTAAAACGGGGGGGGGCAGCAAGGGGGAAAAAGAAAAAAAAGAAGGAAAAGGGAAAAAAGGGACAAAAAAGCGAAAATAAGGTAAAAACAGGTTAAAATGGCTTAAAATGTATTGAAATAGGCTAAAAACTGTAAAAATTTCGCGATGATGGCGTCATCATAGGTCAAAAATGGCGTCATAATTTTAGGGTACTTTTCCATTTTTTGGCGGGGGGGGGGGCAAATCCTCCAATAAAACGGGGGGCATTTCCAGACCGTGCACAGGTCTGGATAATGTTGTATTTTAGATTTTGAGGTCAATGACGAATGTTCTGTGTGGATGGATTTGGCTGGCAAATGTCTTCGTGGTAGAGCAGAACCGTATGAAAAAAGCAAAGTTTTCTTAGCTAATGGTCGTTTAAATGTCAGGCGACAATTTGTATTTTCACTTGAAACGACACCGAGGTTAGAATTGTTTTTTGAATGTCGAAGGTATTGTCAACACTTTACAAATATGTTTTTTATGTAACTATAATCATTTTGTAGGTACTACTAAGTAACATTTCATAAATTACGTATTCTAAATTAAATTGTAATAATTGAATGAAGTATTGATTAGTTTTAGCGGTGTCGGAGTATTCATCACAGAGCCGATCTGGAAACAGCCGTCCCTCAACCAAGTTTTCGGCGACTGGGGATTCGTTCAGAATCTCCCTTCCGTACTATGCGCTTACGTGCTGGATTGTCAGAGGGGCGATTTCGTTCTGGATATGTGCGCGGCTCCCGGCGGGAAGGCCACGCACGTTGCACAAATCCTAAAGCAAAAAGTAATTATTCTGGTTTTTTTTTTAATTTTAAATAAATGTTTCGTGATACAGCAGAAGGGGAATAACATTAGCTTGCATAGCAGGTTATAAACCAAGTAGATGAATTTCATTCAAAATCTGACACAGATCTTTGTCAACAATTCTTAGTATCTTACATTGTTTTTTTTTGGTTTTTTAAGCTGGAAACGTTGCTTGGTTAGGTGAAATCTGCAATAAAAATTTCAGTGTATATAAATACTGCCTAACGAATAAATCGTCGTTACTACGGCAAAATGCGCCACTGTTGTTATAAAATACACTTGAATATGACTCATTCTGTAGTTTATATCGCCTTGATTCAAAATTAAAATGAGTCACAGTCGCATGTATTTTATACAAACTGTGGCTCATTTTGCCGACGAAATTGAATACATAAATTGAAATAGTAACGACTAAATAAAAATATAATAATACGACTAATAAAATACAAATTAAAAATTTCGTCAATTTCGTCGTTACGTTAATTTCGTCGTCAATTTCGTCGTTACTAATAAAATACACTTGAATATGACTCATTCTGTAGTTAATATTGCATTGATTCAAAATTGAAATGAGTCACAGTCGCATGTATTTTATACAAACTGTGGCTCATTTTGCCGACGAAATTGAATACATAAATTGAAATAGTAACGACTAATAAAAATATAATAATACGACTAATATAGTAACGACTATACTAATAAATATAGATGACTTTCTTTTTTTCTTGCGTCTATGATTGTTATTCTATTTGTATCCAGTAATAATTTGAAATTAGAAATTAGTAACGACGAAATTTAATACATATCGCATTTTACGTAAGATTATTAAAACATATTATTGAAATTATCACTGGATTTGATTTAATATCAAAGTAGAGCTATGTATCGTTGGGACGAATATTTTGTGATTCTTATTGCGTTTTAAACGCAATAATTTTAAACACAAACGTAAAAATTGACGTGTGGTCTCTTAGAGCATTTAGGAAATTACCCGCTGCCGTTGACCCTGAAGACGTACGGTTTACCCTTTTCTTACGTTTCAAAGGAAAACGTGTCTTAAACGCTAGTAAGAACCCTATGCTTAATATATTAGCATAACATTTTATAAACGAACTGATCTTTGGTCGATCTTCGGTCATGCGAAACAGAACTCTCATGAGAAACGTGCGCTTTACTCCTGCGTTTGAGAGAGGTTGCGTGAGGTTTAATAGTGAACTGAGCTCTTTTACATTTAAGGTAGAACACTACAGTTCCAAAAATTTCTTTGATTTTTCCAAAAACAACCACTCGGGGGTTTTCGGGGGTCCTGATTACGGATCCGAACTTCGTTTTTTGATTTGAGTTTAAAAATAAGACGTTTTAAAAATAAGTTTTTAAGACGAGTTTAAAAATAAAAAGTTAAAAGCAGAAAATAGGTACGTCAAACCGCCTCCGAAGATTGCAAACATTCTATTTAAAATTACATTTTTATTGTAAAATAATATAAACATAATATTTCTTTTAATCAATACAATTTTCCGTATCCTTGCTATATTATTGTTTTTTTTTTGTGATTTGCCATTAGATAAAACAAAATAATTTAAATTCAGAAACCTTTCCGCTGACTGGGTAATTATTAGACTGTAACATCGGTGTAGGAAAATTATATTAATAAGCTGCTAGGACTAGTAAGCAACAAAACTTTATAGTTAGTAATTACATAATTTATTCGTTTAAACATTTTCCTAGTGGTATGTTTTTGTAGCAAATTATGATAATTGTTATTATTTAACTCCTTTCATTGTTATTATTTAACTTATTTCAGCGCGGCGGAATGGTCATCTGTTTGGATCAAAACCCAACGAGAATAAAAGAATTGAAAACAAATATCGAGCTATTTGGATTATCCGACTATGCTTCTTGTTTTCAAAGTGACAGCACGAAGTTGCTTAGAAGCTCAGCCAATACGTTGCCGAATAAATCGGATATTGAACCCCATCAAAACATAACCCTTGGCGAATATTCAACGCACAGTTTAAAACCTCCATTCTCAGTCGAAACTTTTGATAAAATCTTGCTGGATGCGCCTTGTAGCGGCTCTGGGCAAAGACCGGGCGTAAGAGAATTCCCAGAAAAACACCTAAAGGCATTTCCTGTACAGCAGCGAAAACTGTTGGAAACGGTAAATAATCTGAATTAAACCCAAAGGCTGTCTGGAAACGTCACATCTAACAAGCAAGAATTTTTGCAGTTCGGTTTTTAAAACTGTAAACATGACTTAATTTAAAATATTGACTTTAATTTTTTTTTAGTTTTTTTTTTAAAGATAATTTGATTTGGAATTTTCTTTTGGAATAATTTTAATTTTATGTTTTTATTTGTCATTTACAACAATTATAAAAATAACGTAATAAACAAGAATGAATTGCGTTTATTTCTAAAAATGAGCAGAATTAAAAATAATTAATATAAAATGAAAACAAACATTAAATAAACTGCACTTAATTTTCTATTTTAAGAGAATTTCCTTAGTTTCAGTAATGTTTTAACCATTCCAAATAATTATAAATAGACTGCTTGGTGGTTCTTCAAAATCAGAAATTGCGTATTTTTAGATCAAAATTAAAATTTGCAAATTATTATCAAAAATTTAAGACCATTTTTGGAAGATGTCAAGTTATTTCAAAATAAAGTTTACAAAATGTTTTGGCAAAAAAGTTTCGTTTTTTTATTTGTCCGCTACCTGATATCATTGTCGGTTTAGTTTGAGTTCTCTGTTTGCTGTCATTTATTGTGTGTTAAATAAAAATATAGTTGCATGCTGCTATTTTTCCTAATCTAACAAGCAAGTAACCTTTGCCCTATCAAATATAGCGTGTTTGCTGATTACTTTGAGAAAAAATACATAAAAATAATAAAGGAATATTCTGAATTTGTATTTGATTACTGTGTTTTAAGTAAATTTGCGTGAAAAACACTAAATTCGTATTTCTCGTAAACAAGGACATGTTCAAATTTTCGTATTTTTCTTCTGTTTGACTATGGTCAAAAAATACCATCTATCTATTTTGGCCGACTAATTTTTTGAATAATTAATTTTGTTGCCATTCATTTCATATTATTTTTAAAGTGAACCATAATTAAAACTTAAAGATTTTCTATTTGGTTACTGGGTTTTAAAAAAACACTTGCTCTTAGTTTTAGCCGTGTTGATTTGTAAGTTAGAATACGATACAGAGTTAGTTGGAATACGAAACAATACAAACAACAAAACAATAATATACACAACAGTGCAATAATACAAATAGGAAAAACAATTTCGATTTTAATGTGATTGCCACTGTCATCATCTTTGAATTAAAGGACAAATTAACTGTTGCATATATTTTCGATTTTAGGCTGTTGAGTTGTTGAAACCAGGGGGAATTCTTTTGTATAGCACATGTACTCTGCGTGATGAGGAAAATGAACAACAGGTGAAAACGGTTTTGGATCGATGGCCTTTTATGAAATTAGTCGATCAAGTATAATTCAGTTACCTACTACGTATTTGTTATTCCTTTTTATAAAACAGAATTATTTTTGAACTTCATAGTGCAAAGTTCGCAGAAAATATTCATTTTTTTATTTTATGATTCTGATTAATCTAATGAGGGCAAAAATTTATCTAATAAAATAATTTAACGATTTATAATCATAATCAAACAGAATATTAATAATCCTACGGTGTCTTATCCTCTGATGATAAAATATTCTATTCTACTCATAAATTTAGCTCTGGAGCTTCGACTCTTTAGAGGTCAGGTTTTCGAAGTTATATCTTGCATTTCAGTTGATATAAATGTCATTTACACTTAAAATGTTCCTTATTAGCTATATTCACTTTTTAATGGTATAATGTTTATACTTACTGGTTTTCTATAAGTGCATTTTTGTATTAAATACTTTTACCTTTTAGTATATATAAAATTTTTAACAAACAGTATTCCGCTTTATCAACTATTGTTTTATTTAGGTGCCTTGTATTTCTCCGATGAAAATATCAAATAGCGGAACTTGTTTAACTGATGAGCAACAACAAAAATTGCAAAAATTTGATCCGAGATTTTTGTGTAATTTTCATTCAGAAGTGGATTGTTTATCCCATTCGAAAGGATATGGTGATCTGGATTTATTTGATTGGAGGAATATTTCTCGGCAAACTGAATATTTAAATCCAGAGCAAGATTCTATTGGTTTTTTTATTGCCAAATTTATTAAAATTGGATGTAAATTGTGAAAACAAAGTTTTTATTTGTGAAGTATAAAACCATTGCATTCCTATATTTTTTATATTCCTTTATTTTATTTTTTGAACGTTAGAATAAATCTAAAACTATAACTAAATTTTTGCAAGCAAAAATTTTTGCGGGATAAGAAGGAAATTTTTAAAGAACAATTTATGAAAAAATATGTATATAAAAGATAAAATTATAATAAAAAAATCTTTTATTTCATCAAATTAAGTGTCAAAAATATCAAAACTCACTTTTATCTTTATCATTACTAGTATCCACTTTAATATTATTCAAATTCAAACCAAATCTAACATCAAAATTCAAAACTGACTAAGAAAAAACACATGCATCATAATAAATTCAAAACTATAACATCATAATGAAAAATGAACATGAAAATTCCAAAACTAACAAAATAACTAAATAATATTGAAAGTGGATACTATTAATGATAAAAATAAAAGTAAATTTTGATATTT
This sequence comes from Microlaimidae sp. YZB2_3, assembly GCA_030248175.1. Lineage (NCBI taxonomy): Eukaryota > Metazoa > Nematoda > Chromadorea > Desmodorida > Microlaimidae > Microlaimidae sp. YZB2_3. The sequence continues at coordinate 68,140 of JASAMX010002020.1, read as the reverse complement.
TTGCCACTTAATTTGAAGAAATAAAAGATTTTTAGTTAAAATGCTGCTTAAAATTTGTAGAACACCATTGATGTGGGTTAAACCCTGAAATTTTGCCAGAACCGCTAAAAATATAAACTTTGTAGTGGTCTAATTCTCTGAAGGTAAGCCTAAAATTCTTATTTACTAGCTGTTCATCTCTAAATTAAAAAAATCTGTCATTTAAAAGTAGCCCAAGCACTTTTAGTACTTTGACAAAAGTAGCCCAACACCTAAATGACGTCATAACTCGCAAAAGCAGGCTTTACTTCATTGGCATTATGCAACAAACAGACCGTTCATTAATTTATATTATATCTTAAATTCAAAATACTGGCTTTAAAACCTGATTTTAGGGAGAGCAGCGACGAAAAACTAAATGCAACATAATAATAAACTAAATAATAAAGCATAAATTCGTTAATGAAACGTATGTCTACTTGTAATTAGACTCGTGCATTTTTTAAACCAATATTCAAAACTCCGCCACCGACTGCACTGTAGGGTTGGTGCCTGTCCCAAGCCAGGAGCGCCTGTCTAAATTCCAGGCGTAAGGAGGAGGGTTGACAAATGGTTTATTACCGTTATAAAATCACAGAAAATTTCCGTAAAAGGCGAAACATACCTCTTTTGGTGTGTTTCTGCCTTAGCTGCTACACTTAATTGACTCAGTCGTTAAGTGGCTCGGTACGCAGCACCTATAGTACTCTATAATATTCTTTTTTATCACAAAAAATTTAATTTTGCTCTATTTTTCTAAACACTCACCTTTTACAGCTAATAATCAAAACCAAATTTAATCAAATATTCAATCACTTTGTACTGCTGGCCCTCTTGTTTTTGGTATTGCTTAGTTGTTTACTATTAAGCTAATTTTTAAATTGTATGTGGGGTTAGTCTTGTTTGTGCGTGTGTACGTGTGTGTGTATGTGTGTGTGTGTATGTGTGCGTGCGTGTGTGCGTGTGTGTGTGTTGTTTGTGTGTGTGTGTTTGTGTTTGTGTGTGTGCGTGTGGTTGGGCGTGTGCTTACGCGGTAGTGTTTGTTTATCTGTGTCTATCTATACATGCGCTCATGGGTGTGTGTGTGTGTGTGTGTCCGCGTGTATATGCGCCAGTCTATGTGTATGTGCGCTTGTTTGTTCCATGTATGTATTCGTATTGCGTAATTATAAGGGTAATAGTGGTATTTAGGGTGCCTTTATGGTGTATTTCTGGTTGTTTATTTGCGCTTGTTTATGTGTGTGTGTTTTGTGCTCAAGTATATGCAATTTTACTCTATTTTTTGCATTTTTGGCTTGAATAAACATGTATTGTATGTTTGTATTCTGTCTTGCTTTTGCCTCTGCAGGCAGTAACAGGTAGGTTTCTATCTTATTATAATTTTGTGTACTTTGTGTTTCATTGGCTATATGTTTTTATTTTTTATTTTCTTTTTAGTTTTTAGGTCAAGTCAAATATTTTGTTTAATTCTCAGGCAAGATTAAGCAGAACAAAACTGAATCTAAGAATGCGTCAAGCCTAAACGCCTGGAGTTCCACCGGTGTATAAACAACTAATAGGGACTCTAATTTATCTGTACTTCTTACAATTATAAACTTTAGAAAATATATTTATCAAGTATTTTTTAACTTCTACTAACCCCTACTATCCCTCTACAAAAAACCTGCCACAAGTTTGGTTTTATTTATATCTAGTCCCTCCTTTTATAGTAATGTACTAAGGTGCTGCTGTCAGAGAGAGGTGAATCGGTGTGCGTTAAGCGGCCAACACCTCTGGCGGCAGCCTGCCACAAACCCACAAACCAATATTCAAAGATCAGCAGTGCAATCCTTAGTCGGCGTTTTCCCGCATTTTTTGGTGGCGGCATTGGAAAGAAATAACACGCTTATAGTAACATCTGTGGCCACATAATTTTTACATACAAATCGCAATTACACGTTTTAAAACGGACAATTTTATCAATGCACACAATTACTGATTTTTTTTTATTCAAAATCCCAGTAATTTCGACTTTCGCCATTATCATGAATTACGGTATTTTACGCGCAGTGGGCAATCTTAATATGTGCTATATCTTATGATTAATGTAAGTTTTAAAGCAGGGAGCAACGCAAAATTTTTTTCCGAATTTTTTAAATTTTCATGTACGAGTTAAAAAAACGTGTGCCTAAACTTTTAGAATTTTCTTTTCAAGACTCAGGACATAGATTAACAATGTAATTTTTTATATTCTAAGCTTAGTTAACGGGCATGCATCTATAAACAATAAATAAATTACTCATCACAAACTCGCAAAACATTTTTTTAATATTTTATTTACAATAAGCAGAATTGGCTTGTTGGTCTATTGTCAACTAACTATAATTATACTCCAGTGTAGAATTTTGTTATTATTTTTGCAATTACTCATTTTTCTCTTTTGTTCTGGGCGCTGTAGATTGTTTGCTTTTCGCAGCGTCCAAGACTGGGCGCGATAAAAGTTCAAGAGCTTCTTTATTTCTAGCTGGAGAGATTTTTTTGGCAGCCGGTTTTAGTTTAAAGTATAAACTGAAAACACACGAAGATAGCCGCAATTTCATATGTTCACTTCGGAGTTCCACTAATTCTCAGTTAATTCTTTTTTATCCTATTTTTTAAGTTTTTTAAAGCTTGTTCGACGAATGATTCGTATTCGTAATCCATAGTATGTGTTGACTTGTTTTTGTGGGTTAGACAAATTACTATGTTCAATGGTCGTTTGTTGAGTAATTGCTTTATCCTAAGCGCAGATATATTAAACAAATCGATTTGAAGAATATCATATTATAACCTATTAATTAATAGACAGTAGGCTATCGACTGTTAAGGTCTAAATTTAACCCTTTCTGATTATATAATCGCGTGTCAGACGCTGAATACAAATTGCGTATAGCTACTTTGTGATGAGAAGAATGTCGAACATTCGCAAAATTTGGTATTAAACAATATTGGCGCGTTTTTCTTGCTTTTTAAACCCGCTTTTTCGCTGTAACAATCATAAATGTTGAATTCCCAGGACTATATTTAATTAAAACTGTCAAAACGTTATTTTTGTAAAAATATTCCGTTAACGGCCAATAAAAGCAAAAACCCAGAGTTTGTTCACAACGAAGTTACAAGTGACAACGCGTTTCACTTCACGCACGTTTCGTTTACACCATAACATTGTCAGTTGTCGCTGTGGTGTGAATGTATGGCTTATTTTTTTCTTTTTTTTTTCAAATTAAAGGAAATAAATAGCTGATTACATCAAACAGAATTAACCATTTTCTTGTAAAATAAATTTAAACTTTTTCCATTGGTGAATAAAAAAAAATAGTTACGACGTTTTGTGAGGTTTTTACTTTTATTAAGCCAATTCAAAGCTGACCTTGTTTGATTTTTGAGGTTATTTTCGTATAAAACGATTTTTTTAGTTATAAGCAACCTTACGCTTGGATGATCCAATTATTATTTGCATTTTTTAATCAAACATTAAAAAAATAATATTTGAACATTATAAAAATATTAATTCTATTATTTAATCAAACATTAAAAAAAGCAAATAAAGCAAAAAAACATTCTAAAAAACGCAGAATGTTGAAGCTTAATTTTAATATTTCTTAATTAAAATTTGGTTTTAGACCAAATCTTAATTTTAATGACAAATAAAATGAAACCATTTTTTACCATTGTTTTTAGCTAATTATGGCATTTTTGCTATCATTTTTAAAAAAATAAAACAGTGCTGTAAACTTAAATAAAAAACGATTAAAGAAAGTTTTTCAGTACTCTTGGCTATCATATTATTTGGTACAGGTGGATTCTATCAGATTATTAGATTCTATTAGCCCAATAGGGTAGTGCATTTAATTTCGGCACTTTTTTGTTTTTCCGATGTAACTTTTTAGTGTATGGCCCGATTTTCATGTTTGATAGCTCATTTTGAAGCTTTCACAATACTTCGTTGCGTCACAAAAGTTTCACTGTACGAAAGTATTTTTTTACTTAATTAAATCAGTTTTAAAAAAAATGAAAAATTGTCGAAATTAAATATGTGCATTTAATTTCGGCACTTTACAAACAACCGATTTTTCTCAGTAAAAAAATGATTATTTTCAAAAATTTAAAAACCTATCATTATCTTCAGACAGTTTTCTTTAATTTAAGCTTCTACTTGTTGTTCAACGTGTAACTGACAAAAAGTTACAGCTAAGATGCCAAATGGTATCAAAATGAGCAAAATTTGGGAAAAAAGTGCATTTAATTTCGGCACTTTTTAAAAGGACCCTGTTAATCGAGTTTAAGTGCAGTGCTATGACCCCTACACATTTCAACGTTGTCTTTTAACTATTTGCAACTACAATTTAACACCCGACCACTTAATACAATCCGTTTTTACCTACAGCATATGAGTGCCGAAATTACACTATTTTATTTTATAACGATTGCTTACCACAGACGCAACGTAGAACCACGGGGACTAAAAATTCGGAAAATAGACTAAATTTTACCAGGACAGTTTAATTTTTAAACCAATTTATTGCGTAATCATGAAATGCCCATGTTCTAAAAACGAGTAACAAATTTATTTTTTATAAATCACATAATTTCACATGAAAATATCATAGCATAACAAATAAAAAGCTCACGACAGTCATTTACATATAATTAGCTCTCATTTGAGCTATTAAACGTCGTATTCCGTCCAGGATTACCAAAGATATAGTCCAGAATCAAAAATGCCCAATTGGGAAAAGTGCCGAAATTAAATGCACTACTCTACTGGGAGCAACTTTTGCAGAGTCTCTACTCCCAGTAGAAATTCCACATTAACCCGCCTCTAGCGTGCTTTTTCTTGTTTTCCAAGCTGATTTAGATGAGTTTTATCATCCTCTTAACGTTTATATTTATTTTTTAACTCAGCAAATCTTTGTTCTCGTTTCTAAATCACGTTGTGTTTTTTATACGGTAACAGAAGCGGTTTAGTATTCGGCTATTTAACCAAGGACGTCTATAGTATAGTCTAAACTTTCGAAGTCCATGATTTAAATCATTTTTACGCTTTAAAATATGCCGTTTTACACATTTGCTTCAAATATGTGAAAATCTATAATTTGGAAGAAAATAGTTGTAAGATATGAGTATTGAGAAAATAATAATATGAGAAGAAAAAAGGAGAAGAAAAAAAACGATTATAATTACAATGAATTATTTAAATGACTAATGTATTTCATCATCAGTATTCATTCGTTCTCATCTTACTTTTTAGGATTAATGATGTATTTTAAAAAATTAGAGTAACGAAAATGGGTTAAAGACTGCATGAAAAACAATGATGCCGCACAGAAAAAAAGCCCTAATTTTCTTTTAAAATATTGCAAAATATTTTTACTATCAGAAATATTATCGTTTTATGAAAAATATTGATGGCTAAATTCAATATAATTTTGTCGAAATCTTATGATATATTATGTTTTATAATTAAGCATGTATTATAATAAACTGATGGTGTAAATTAAAATAGATTTTTGAAGGTAAGCTTAAAAATGACAGACGTAGAAGAGCACGATTCGATGGGGATAGATGAAGCTTTAGCCGCTTTTACTGCAGAAGCTGAATTTACAGAGGTTGAAGAACTTTTAAGTAAGTTTTTGTCATATATAATGTTTCAATTTATGAGTGTTATTTATAATGGTCATTTTTAAATATGTGAAAAAAATAGAAATATGACATGTATTTGTACAAATATTGTTTATATTTCCTATGAATTATAAATGAATTAAACCAAGGCGTCAGGAGTACTTCAATCAATCACTTTTGCTACTCTGCTCTCTCGAACTTTTTGCCTCTGCGTCAAAAACCATCACTCTTCACAAATAAATAAAACTTGAGCTTTATTCAAAACAAACCTAATTCATAATTCAAGTCTTAAAATTTTAAAATTCCTAATTGGTCTGTCCAAAAAAACTAAAATTTTAATTTACATGTGTTTTGAATGCGTTTTTTCTTCGAAAATTAAGAAGCGTTTACATATATTTATTTATTGGTCAAAACCTGAAAGTAATGAGAAAAAACCAAACGCCAAAAAAAGTATTACTAAAATGAAACATTTGATTTTTGTCTTATAAACGAATTGCAATTTAAACCAATTATAAGCCGGGCTTTACTGTCCTCTGCATAAGCTGCTGAATTGCTATGGATTGTGTGATTAATCATTTTTACAATAAAAATGATTGAATAATCAAAATAGCGCATCAAACTATGTACATAAACCAGTAAAACTTATTCGATCAACCAAATAACATGAGGCTGTTTGTTATCGCGTTTACAATGAAGTTTATGATATTTAGAATGCATGAACGAAAATTACATCATTCGCTGGGACGAAGCGGAACACATAATGTCAGGTAAAAATTTTAACTTTTTTAATAGTATAATAAAATAATATGATTATATTATTATAAATTTTGTAGTATCTTTTGTAAATTTGATATGTGACAAATTTTCATTCATAATATTTCAGTTTATATATAAATCGTTATTAATTCAATAAAAACCTATAGGGTATCTGACTTAACTTCGGCCAGGCCTTAATTTCCGCCAGGTCTTAATTTCGGCCACCAATATAGGGTTTTAAAGAATTGGCTTATTTTTAAAACACGAAAGAACTAGCACAAAAGTAACTGGGTTAATGTTGAATAAAGTGTTTTTGCAAGAGTTTTTTTTTTGTTATTCTGCATTATCAACATTTTCATACAAAAAGTGAATTTTTTGTGATTTTCTTAATTTTTGCTTTGTGTTTGAACTGCATCAAATTTAGAACGAAGCACAATATAACCTTAAAATATCTTCTATTTAAAGCTCAAAGTTGTTAATTTTCATGTTTTGATATTTTCTTCAAAATCACTTTGCAACGCATTTAACTAACTGCGCATTTTAAGATTCCGTTAATTTCGGCCACCTTAAAATTTAGGTGAAAGAACCTGCCGTTTTTTACTGTTTTTAAATATCATCGTACTACCATATATATAAAGCGTTTTTTTGCTCGTTTGACTTTTTTGACGTTTTTTAAGCCAAAAATAAAAATTCAACAAAAAAATAGAGGTTATTAAAACTTGTTTTTTAAGTTATGACATAATTATTTAAAGTCTTGCTAATAACTATTAAAGTTTGCAAACGGGAAAAATTAAGTTATATGTACCAAGAACAATATCTAAGGATTTGCAACCTTTAAAAATTTTTATTGTTCAGTTTAACAGTAGTTATAGCCAGTTTTTCTAGGTGGCCGAAGTTAATGGCTCGCGCCTTAATTTCGGCCACTATAAAAATAATTTTAAAGCTCCATTGATCTTTAAGTGTAACAGAAATTTTAAAATTTTGCACTGGAATAACAAAAATAGTTATCGTTTGATTTTTAGACCAAATTTTGGGTCGATTGGAAAAACCAGAAAAAACTTATCCAAAAAAATAAAAAAAGGTGGCCGAAATTAAGTCAGTTACCCTAATACTGTTTCCTGCATTGTTATATAGTTGTAAATTGTCTCAATTTCCACGTTATGGTTTGCAAGTTTGTTACACAAGTTTTTTCAACGATAACCGAAAATCGAAGTTTATTTTCGGTTTAAGAAGATAGGCAAACAAACAAAAAACCTTCAAAAAGTGTCTTTTAAAACATAAAACACATATAGTAGAAGTGATATTGGGTGAAAAAATACCCGAAAGAAACTCATATTGTGAATGTGACATAGTATATTTAAGGTTTTTTCTATTTTTTTTTTAAATTTATAAAAAACAAAAATACATTTGAATTATATTTCAAATTTATTACGAAACCTGAAAAAATGACTAAAAATAAAAATCAAGCGTGAAAAATTTAGCTAAAACACCAAAAAACAATTAATGTTAAGCTATGCTCTTTTGGCTTTTTCAACCTCGGAAATTTTTTTGGACTTTAAACCCTAAAAGATTATATAAAAAATCATATAATACACAAAAAAATAAAATTAAATTAAAAATAACGATAATAAATCAATAATAAATTCGTTAAGGCGGCCAGACTGGCGTGGTTAAGTCCGGCCTTCCGGAGCACACGAAACCAGACGAACCCGAAAATGAGACGGATGTGGACCAGTGCACGGCCCGCCTCCAAGCGGATGACTCCACCCTCACCGAGATCAACCTTAACAATATGAAGGTGAGAATATGATGCCATGCGAATGGCGCCATAAATTATTCGACGCGAATAACCGACGGAAAAGTATAAAATGGCGCTACGTTTAACACCGAATTTTAATTTTATCCCAGCTGGTTTAACTTGATTTTGAAAGGTACTTATACTTTAAAAATAAGAAGTTTATAAGCCTTATCGTTTGCTCTCGTTACTATGGAGCGTACACACTGGAATAAAGATTTGAGCGTTACTGGTGATCTCGTTTAAAGACGACAGTTACCTAAATATTATACCAGCTCTCCCGTTGCTCGGAAAACGGAAGCGATTAATAATACCCATGCAAAATATTTTGGTCTGAGTAATTTTTGGCTCCATTCAAGAAGGTTTGTTTTTGAAATTGTTGTTCATTCATTGTTTTATTTGTAATAAAAAATAACATCATTTTGGGTGTTTGGTCCTTCGTATGGGTAACGAGCCAGAAGATTCATGGGACGTTAGAGCTAGGTACTAAAGAGCCACAAAGACGGGTCTAAAGAGGTAAGCAGCCAGAACGAAAGGGACAAAAGAGCCTAATGGGAGATAATCATGAAAAACACAAAAGAGCCAAAAATGCAGGGAGGTGGACTTAAGAGCCTGAGCCAACAGTCAGAAAATAGGGACTTTGGAGCCTTTGACGGCGTTTTGTTTTATAATAACGTTATATGGCGTAATTTTGCTAAAAAAACACATTAGAGGTGACTTTAGAGCCATGTTTTATTTTTTCAAGTATCTTAAGTTTGCTAAGGACCTACCTAGCATTACACAATTTGGGTCCGCGATCCCGCCTCGAAATCAGAATTCGTTATGAAACTAATAATTTTTATCTAATTTTTTCGGAAACCGGAGTTTAAACAACAATATTAAAATAATTTCGAGTATTTTTGTTAAGTTCTGACCATTATTTTGAGCTATTTTAAGCGTAACTAAGGTTTCTCATATGTAAATTTATTTCGGTTAACCAGAAAAAAACATTTTGTAATGCTTTAATTAAATACAAAAAAGCACGCTAAAATTTCTTAAATAAATCTTGTATTATTTGCAGTATTTCTAATTTCAAAAATAATACAAAAAAATGAATTTAATTAAAGAGGAACTTTGTTTCGTGGTGGAACCGCGGACGCAATTTTTGTTATGCTAGCTAGGTTCATTGCAACGCAAATTATCCCAATAAACTTTAGAATTAAAAAAATATTTTTAATAATTTTTTTTATTCACTCTAATGTTTATCCGTTTTTTACAAATAATTTGTTTTTTCCAGATAATTTATTGATTTATAGATTTTATTTGATTTTATTCCTAAATGGCCCAACAAAAAAGTCTTCAACAATCGCAGAATTGTTACTTTTTACGTTCTTACATAGGTGCGCTGTGCCCTTTTAGGAAAGCCGATTTTACAATTGTCCTATCCGTATATCCGTATCCTTATAGGCAAATAAAACTACACCCAAAACATATAAACACTAAACACAAACCACAAAAAACAAAAATTAAAAAAAAACAAAGATCAAAACCCTATTTAATAATTATTTATCAATTATTAATTAAAACCCAAATCAAATAAAACTAAAAATGTTTAATTCTAGTATATTTTGTAAAAAGGTAGAGGAACTGAGGACACATGCGGTCTTATTTATTTAATAAAACGACAGTAAGTATAGTTGTCTTAGGTCGGGTTCGATTCTTAGGATAGTGAGATACTATATAGCACTTGCCAAACTCATAATAAATTTGTAATAATTTTATACATAAATTATTTTAATTTTAAATTATAATTTTTGTGAATTATTTTGATTTTACATAATAACTTTAATTTTTGTAGTATTATTTTACTTTTAACCCGTTCCCGTGATTGCCTTTTTCCGGATACGACAGTGAAAAGTTTTTTGTAAATGTATTAATTCCCGTTAATTTCGCTGGTAATCAGTGTGCGTGGAGTGGTAATAAGATATGAACTATTTTGAGATGAACATTATGTAGACTATAGGAAATTAGCATTTGGTTTGGGCAGCTGCCCACTAAATAAAAATTTCTACAATATGATAATGATTTGTTTATACATTGATCTAATCACACAGCAGTGTTGGATTTTTTTTAGTCTCATTAAATGTAAATTTAAAAAATCACACATACTCACAGCAATCTTTTACAAGCGGGAAATCGTAACTTTTTCAAATTTAATGTTGTTTTTTATATATACAAATATAACCTTAATAATTGAAAAAATGGCGATTTCACGCTTGTGAAAGATTGCTGTGAGTATGATTTTTTAAATTGACATTTCATCAAACTAAAAAAAATGCAACAGTGCTGTGTGATTAGATCAATGTATAAACAAATCATTATCATATGGTAGAAATTTTGATTTAGTGAGCAGCTGCCCAAAGCAAATGCAAATTTACTATAGTCCACATAATGTCCATCTCAGCCCAGTCCACATCTTTTCTCTCTAAACATACGCCCGGGGAAAAATCGCCCCTTTTTCCTGCTCTATTCTTAGAGCATTTTTCAAGGCTAGTCTACCACTTTTTTTAATTAAATTTAAAAAATTGCCTAATAAACTATAGGTTTAGCTGCGCAATGACATATGCTTATAATCATTCCGTTGCCGAGATATACTTTTTTAAATAAAAAGTAATAAGAAGAAGATGAATTTAAATTACAAAATTTACCCACGTTGTTTAATTATAGTTAGTGCGGTGCAGTTGCGCTCCAGACAAACTTTACCTGCGTTCTCTAAATATAGTTGGCGCGATGCCGTGCGCCAAATAATAAGATTAAATGTAAATTGAAAAAAAAATTTTTAGTCTGATTAAATGTAAATTGAAAAAATCACACATACTCACAGCAATCTTTGACAAGCGCGAAATCGTCACTTTTTCAAATTTATGTTGTTTCTTACATATACAAATATAACCTTCTAATTGAAAAAGTGGCGATTTCACGCTTGTCAAAGATTGCTGTGGGTATGACTTTTTTCAATTTAGATTTCATCAGACTTTTTCCTTTTTTCTTGCTCTATTCTTAGAGCATTTTTCAAGGCTAGTCTACCCCTTTTTTTAAATCAAATTAAAAAATAAGCTAAAAAAATTATATTTTTAGCTGCGCAATGACATATGTTTATAAGCATAAATTACGTAATGTGGAAAAATTAGTCTCTGTACTAGATTTCTCCACCTCTTGGAAACAATAAATAATGGCAATTAATTAGTGACACGGCATTGCTGGGCTAAATCGCCCCGTGGCGCTCCTGCGCCACTCCTGATTGAAATTATTAATTAAAAAAAACTTATTTTCTGATTAATTTCCTTCCCAGGAAAGAAAATATTTAAAATATTTGATTGTTTTCCACGTTTCCCACATGGTGGAGGCAGCTGGCACTGGGAACTGGTGCGATTTCCGCGACCAATTGGAAACGGGCACAGCATTCTGCTGGTATTGTGCAGTTTTTATAAAGGGCTATCCGCTGTCTGCTCTGTAGAATTCTTATTGTTGCCAAAAAGCTGTTATTGTGCGGTCAGAAGTTTTTATTTTGCTATTTTTCAATTTATTATTTTGATCAATAAATCAATAACAAGGACCTAAATGAAAAAAGTGGCTCCTAAAAAAGTTGCGTTATTCTTTCTTCTTTTCAATGAGCTCATGTTTATTTTTGATCCATCTGTAACCAAGGAGGAATATCGATTTTAAGAAATGAGCGTTTGAATAATAATAATAATAATAATAATAAAAAGAAGAAGAAGAAGAAGAAGAAAAACAAGAAGAAGAAAAAAAAGAAGAAGAAGAAGAAGAAAAAGAAGAAAAAAGAAGAAGAAGAAGAAAAAGAAGAAAAAAAGAAGAAGAAGAAGAAGAAAAAGAAGAAGAAGAAGAAGAAAAAGAAGAAGAAGAAAAAGAAGAAGAAGAAGATGAACATGAATTTCCCCACGTTCTCTAATTATGGGTCGCGCGGCGCCGCGGGGCTAAATCGCCTCGTGGAGCTCCCGCCCCACCCATGATATTTAATGTTTTTAATATCAAAATAAATTTGTGCACAAAACTTTGAAAAAAAATTTATCAAAATGATTCAATAGACATAAAAAATTACTTGAACCAATAATCATAATCTAACATGTACCATATTAAAAATCAGTTTTTTCTAAATATGAAGGTAAATTATGAGGTTAGTTTGCCGCATCAAATCGTTTATCCTTGTTTTAACATACGAGTATTTTAACTTTATATCTGCACTGAAATTTGAAAATTTTATTATAGCATAATAATATTTAATAATTTTCTATAGCTAAAGTTGTTAATTTTAGCGAATACCATTTCCAAATATCCAGAAACTTTTCTTAGCTGCCAAGGATAACACACACTTGCAAAAGCTTAGTTTAGCTAATACTGGATTAGCCGATCACATGGCAGAGGTAAGCTTATTTTGCAATACTAAATAAATAATTTTATTTTTCAAAAATTTCCTAATGCTAATTTTTTTTCATTTCATTTTTTGGGTAAAACTTAAATAAAAAAATATAGGGGAATTTACAATCGAATTTAGAGGTTTTGATGTATAAGCAAAATTGCGATTTACGTTTTCAAGATCTCATTATTTCGGCTCCAAGTTTCCATGATTTTGCGACCACTTAAATTTCCTCGTATTGCTCCAAGTTTTCATACCTTAGTCACGTTTTTGTTGTTATTAATTTACTTTTTTCTTTGTGCGTAGTTTGGTTGAAAGTAAATTATACTTTAATCACCTTTTTTATTTGCAGCTTTTCAAACAAAGTTTAATTTTTCTAAAAAAATTTTTTCAACACAAAATTTAATAATTTTAATTTTTCAGCCTCTGCTGGAGATGTTGGAATCAAACAAATCCTTGGTTTCATTAAACATTGAAACAAACTATTTCAGGTAATTAAATTACATGATCGCTTTCGTATATTAATAAAAATGTACAGCACGTCTGCTTCACTAGGCAGATATTTTGTTAGGTTCATATTTTGTAATTCAAACAAAAGTTACATTGATTTAAAAACATTTTTTATGATTGAAATTACAGTTTGTTTTCAGTCCAAACAAATAAATTTATTTATTTATTTATTTATTTATTTATTTATTTATTTATTTATTTATTTATTCATTTATTTATTTAGTTATTTATTTATTTATTTACTTATTTATTTATTTATTCATTTATTTATTTATTTATTCATTTATTTATTTAGTTATTTATTTATTTATTTATTTATTTATTTATTTATTTATTTATTTATTTATTTATTTATTTATTTATTTATTTATTTATTTATTTATTTATTTATTTATTTATTTATTTATTTATTTATTTATTTATTTATTTATTTATTTATTTCATTTATATTCGCAAAATCCAGAAGTAATAAAGGCATAATTTAACATGCAATATAACCACATATCCCTTTAGAGTTAATATAAACCTTATGGATTTATTAAAAACGGTACCTCCAATTAAAATTATATTTAGCAAATCCAGTTAAATTTTACCCTAAATTCTCTCAAATGCTTTATTAAAAACTGCAATTTATTGATACAATAAAACAAAACGCATAATAATTACATTACTAAAAGGTATAAAAATTATAAAAAAATATTAAATATTATAAAAGCTATAATAAAATTGTAATTCAGCAACAATATCCTCCAGGTTTAGCCTATTTTTCATATATTAAAAAAATTGTTTTTGCTTAAATCAATAATAATAATCATCCAATAAATTAAGAGAAATAGGAATGAAGTTGGAGGGAAGTTTTATTCAAATCCAATGAAAGTTAAAGCGTAATAAAACATTTGGAACTTGGTCTTAGAGTCGCTAACGGAGTTAAATTAAAAAGATGATTTAGCTTAGGTTCGGGCTTAATGTAAAGCTTAGGTTTAGGGTTACGCTTGGGCTTCAACGACTTCAGTTTATCTACTTCTAAATTATCTCGGCTGCAAAAAAATTCCTCTTTTTCAAGTTGCCAAGATATGAAATAGCAATGCGCTACAATTATACTAAGGTTTGTACAAAAAATGATGTGGACTAATTTTGTTTAGGTGGACTGGACATATTTCACTAACAAATACATTGATTTAGACGATAAATATATTAATGTATAGTTAATTTTAAATAGCATACACTAATAAAGTTTTTGTATACATCGACCACACTGTTAGCGAGATATACTCTTCTAATTTTTTTTTAGTCCACATCATTTTTGTACAGACTTTGGTGAATTTCGTGCAGTGCAATGATTGTGATTCTTAATAAAAATGGTGGTTTATTTAATAATCACAGTCACAACTCTTCATTAACAGCTCTTTTTTGACCAAATAATTATGAAAACAGAAGATATGTTATGTCAAAACACCAAATTTTATTTGCAGTTTTTTTTTCCTATTTTTTGTTGATTTAAGCCGGATATTTTTAATTTTCAGAGTTGCAAAAAACTTAAACGATTTCCCAAACAAAAAAAATTCGTAACGGCTATGAACTAACATCCATAGTCGAAATATGTTACATTTATATATTAATGAACAATGCCATTGTGTTAACATAAATTCGCTAAATTTTTATTTTTAGTAATTTATGGTCAATCTTTAATTTCTCTAAAATCAACGCTGCAGATATAAAATGTGCCAATCAAGTAACTTTTTTTTAATTACAAAATATGAACCTAACAAAATATCTGCCTAGTAAGCAGAGTCTGTACATTTTTATTCATACGAAGCGACATGTAATTTAATTACCTAAATAGTTTTTTCTAATGTTCAAAATGTAAGGATTTGTTTATTCCAACATCTCCAGGCAAGCTAAAAATAAAATATTAAATTTTGTGTTAAAAAATTTTTTTAAAAATTAAACTTTTTTAAAAGCTGCAAAATAAAAAGGGTGATTAAAAGTATAATTTACTTTCAACCAAACTACGCACAAAGAAAAAAGTAAATTAATAACAACAAAAACGTGACTAAGGTATAAAACTTGAGCAATACGAGAAATTTAAGTGGTCGCAAAACATGAAACTTGAGCCAAATAATGAGATCTTAAAACGTAAATCGCAATTTTCTTATATATTAAGCTCAAATTCGATCCGCAAGTTCTACATTTTCTATTTAAGTTTTACCCAAAAATGAAATAAAAAAATATTAGAAAATTTCTAAAAATAAAATATTTATTTAGTATTGCAAAATAAGCTTACCTCTGCCATGTGATCGGCTAATCCAGAATAATAAATAAACTTTTAAGTGTGTATCTCAGCTACAAAGTTTTATATTTGTAAAATGTATTTTAAAATTAACAACTTTAACAGCTATAAAAATATTAAATATTATTATGCTATAATAAAATTTTCAAATTTCAGTGCAATATAAAGTTAAAATACTCGTATTAAAACAAGGATAAACGATTGATCGGAAACTAACCTCATAATTTACCTTCATATTTAAAAAAACTGATTTTTAATATGTACATGTTAATTATATATTTTCAAGTAATTTTTTATGTTATCAATCATTTTATAAATTTTTTTTCAAAGTTTTTGCACAAATTTATTTTATATTAAAAACATTAAATATCATGGCGCGAGCTCCACGAGCATTAGCCCCGTCGCCGCGCACCATAATAAAAACGTAAATCATTTCATCTTCTTCTTCTTCTTTTCCTTTTTCTTCTTCTTCTTCTTCTTCTTCTTCTTCTCCTTCTTCTTCTTCTTCTTTTTGTTCTTCTTCTTTTTCTTGTTCTTCTTCTTCTTCTTGTTTTTCTTCTTCTTCTTCTTCTTTTTTTTACTCATTACCCACAATTTTATTTTCCCCTCATTCTCATTCTAATTTTCACTCACCAGATAGTATTGCTAATTTGCCAAACTCATAATAAATTGTAATAATTTTTATAAACTATTTTAATTTTAAATTATAATTTTTGTGAATTATTTTGATTTTACATAATAACTTTAATTTTTGTAGTATTATTTTACCTTTAACCCGTTCCCGTGATTGCCTTTTTCCGTTTACGACAGTGAAAAGTTTTTTGTAAATGTATTTATTCCCGTTAATTTCGCTAATAATCAGTGTGCGTGGAGTGGTAATAAGATGTGGACTAGTTTGAGATAACATTATGTGGACTATAGGAAATTTGCATTTGGTTTGGGCAGCTGCCCACTAAATTAAAATTTCTACAATATGATAATGATTTGTTAATACGTTGAAATAATCACACAGCAGTGTTGGATTTTTTTAGTCTGATTAAATGTAAATTGAAAAAATCACACATACTCACAGCAATCTTTGACAAGCGGGAAATCGTAACTTTTTCAAATTTATGTTGTTTCTTACATATACAAATATAACCTTCTAATTGAAAAAATGGCGATTTCACGCTTGTCAAAGATTGCTGTGGGTATGACTTTTTTCAATTTAGATTTCATCAGACTTTTTCCCTTTTTCTTGCTCTATTCTTAGAGCATTTTTCAAGGCTAGTCTACCCCTTTTTTAAATCAAATTAAAAAATAAGCTAAAAAAACTGTAGTTTTAGCTGCGCAATGACATATGTTTATAATCATAACTTACGTAATGTGGAAAAATTAGTCTCTGTACTAGATTTCGCAACCACTTGGAAACAATAAATAATGGAAATTAGTTAGTGACACGGCATTGCAGGGCTAAATCGCCCCGTGGCGCTCCTGCGCCACTCCTGATTGAAATTATTAATTTAAAAAAAAAACTTAATTTCTGATTAAAGATGAATTCTATCAGGGTGAAATTGTAAGGGTGGTCGAATAACCACTCGTTCTCCGAGAAAATATCACGCGCAGTGGAACACGTGATGCAATTAAATAATTATTGGTTACATTACTATTGAGACTTAATTTTTTTAATTTTCTTGGTTTGCGCGTTATTGTTTATTTCTTCTCTGCGGAGAACGGTCCGCCCTTAATTTCAGCCTGAAAGACATTGGCTTTAATTTCCTTCCCAGCAAAGAACATATTTAAGAAATTTTGTTGTTTCCACGTTTCCCGCTTGGTGGAGGCAGCTGGCACTGGGAACTAGAGCGGTTTCCGCGACCAATTGGAAACGGGCACAGCATTCTGCTAGTATTGTGCGGTTTTTATAAGGGGCTGTCCGCTGTCTGCTCTGTAGAATTCTTATTGTTGCCAAAAGGCTATTAATGTGCGGTCAGAAGTTTTTGTTTTGCTATTTTTCAATTTATTATTTTGATTAATAAATCAATAACAAGGACCTAAATGAAAAAAGTGGCTCTTACTCTCTGTTTTTTTAGCGATACTGGAAAAAAGTTGACAAAAAATTTTTTGTTTGCGGTCTTATAACTTTTGAACGGGCCGCGATCAATATGCAAATATCTCGCGTTAAGGTCCTTGTACTTTTGGCTACCTCCTGAAATAAAATTTTTTTCAAAAATTTTGGGGGGTTAGCCCCAAAATTGCCGAAATTTACGGTCGATTTTTTTCGGCCAAATTTCTAACTTTTTACCATATGGGGCTTTACGTCTGAAAATTTTTTGGCAGATTGCCCATACTTTTCTGAGCTCAAAAATATATTTTTTTGGGATAAGCCTGTCTAAAGCTTTGATATGAGTATAAACATGAGGGTATTATAATAAATATATAAAAAAGACCCCCTAAAAATTTTTGGGGGTACATTATGGGTTGTAAAAATGGTAACCATTAGATGAATCGAGTTGAAATTTATATTTTTGGGATAAGCGTGTCTAAAGCTTTGATATGAGTATAAACATGAAGGTATTATAATAAATATATAAAAAAGACCCCCTAAAAATTATGGGGGGTACATTTTGGTTGTAAAAATAGTAACCATTGGGTAAATCGAGTTAAAAATAATTTTTTGACCTTAGCGTGTCTAAAGCTTTGATATGAGTATAAACATGAGGGTATTATAATAAAATCACCTCTTAGGAATTTTAGGGGGTACATTGATGGGTGCAAAAATTGGTAACCACTGAAGAAAATTAAAAAAAAACATATATTTTTGAAATCAGTGCGTCGAGAGCTTTCATATGAGTATAAACATGTCACTTAAAATGAAAAAAATGACAAAATTACCATTTTTCAAATTTGGGGGTATTTGGGGGTATGTAACCGGGTAACCATAAAAAATTTTAGTCTAAAATTAATATTTTTGAAATCAGCACGCATAGAGCTTTCAAACAAATATAAACACGGCTTATAAATAATAAAAACAAAAAAATCACTCCTTACTAATTTTGGGGGTACAAAGGGGTCTGTATTTTGGTTACCCGACCATTTAGAGCAAATTTTTTTATATTTTTGAAATCAGCACGCCGAGAACTTTAAAATGATATATTACTCGCCTATGTAGAGGGGCTGTGTCAAAAGTTTTTTTAGGGGTCAGCCATTGCAGTGCCTTAGGGCATCAAGATTTTTTTGAGACTATCACCAAATTGTCGGACTTAAATTTCCGCATAAATCCCCCGGTCTCAGGCCTGTGGCTTCAACAGTTTTTGAGCATGATGCCAAAATATGCATTTGGTGTCCCCCATACAAAGATTTTTACCAAAAATCGTGAAATTGACCCCCTTTAACGTCTCGGGGTACCCGACCCAGGTAGGTTAGCCCTAACAAATTATATATTTTTGAGCTCAAAAAAGTATGGGCAATCTGCCAAAAAAATTTAAGACGTAAAGCCCCATATGGTAAAAAGTTAGAAATTTGGCCGAAAAAAATCGACCGTAAATTTCGGCAATTTTGGAGCTAACCCCCCAAAATTTTTGAAAAAAATTTTTTTAGGAGGTAGCCAAAAGTACAAGGACCTTAACGCGAGATATTTGCATATTGATCGCGGCGGGTTTAAAAGTTATAAGACCGCAAAAAAAATTTTTTGTCAACTTTTTTCCAGTATCGCTAAAAAAAACAGCGAGAGTAAGAAAGTTGCGTTATTCTTTCTTCTTTTCAATGAGCCCATGTTTATTTTTGATCCATCTGTAACGAAGGAGGAAATCGATTTTAAGAATTGAGCGTTTGAATAATAATAATAATAATAATAATAATAATAATAATAATAATAATAATAATAATAATAATAATAATAATAATAATAATAATAATAATAATAATAAGAAGAAGAAGAAGAAGAAGAAGAAGAAGAAGAAGAAGAAGAAGAAAAAGAAGAAGAAGAAGAAGAAGAAGAAGAAGAAGAAGAAGAAGAAGAAGAAGAAGAAGAAGAAGAAGAAGAAGAAGAAGAAGAAGAAGAAGAAGAAGAAGAAGAAGAAGAAGAAGAAGAAGAAGAAGAAGAAGAAGAAGAAGAAGAAGAAGAAGAAGAAGAAGAAGAAGAAGATGAACATGAATTTCCCCACGTTCTCTAATTATGGTTCGCGCGGCGCTGCGGGGCTAAATCGCCTCGTGGAGCTTCCGCCCCACCCATGATATTTAATGTTTTTAATATCGAAATAAATTTGTTTGTGCACAAAACTTTGAAAAAATAATTATCAAAATGATTCAATAGACATAAAAAATTACTTCAACCAATAATCATAATCTAACATGTACCATATTAAAAATCAGTTTTTTCCAAATATGAAAGGAAATTATGAGGTTAGTTCGCCGCATCAAATCGTTTATCCTGTTTTAACATACGAGTATTTTAACTTTTATATCAGCTCTGAAAATTAAAAATATTATTATAGCATAATAACATTTAATAATTTTCTATAGCTAAAGTTAATTAATTTTAGCGAATACCATTTCCAAATATCCAGAAACTTTTCTTAGCTGCCAAGGATAACACTCACTTGCAAAAGCTTAGTTTAGCTAATACTGGATTAGCCGATCACATGGCAGAGGTAAGCTTATTTTGCAATACTAAATAAATATTTTTATTTTTCAAAAATTTCCTAATGCTAATATTTTTTCCATTTCATTTTTTGGGTAAAACTTAAATAAAAAAATATAGGGAAATTCACAATCGAATTTGGAGGTTTTCATGTATAAGCAAAATTGCGATTTACGTTTTTAAGATCTCATTATTTCGGCTCCAAGTTTCCATGATTCTGCGACCACTTAAATTTCCTCGTATTGCTCCAAGTTTTCATACCTTAATCACGTTTTTGTTGTTATTAATTTACTTGTTTTTTTATGCGTAGTTTGGTTGAAAGTAAATTATAATTTAATCACCTTTTTTACTTGCAGCTTTTGAAACAAAGTTTAATTTTTCTAAAAAAAATTTCAACACAAAATTTAATAATTTTAATTTTTCAGCCTCTGCTGGAGATGTTGGAATCAAACAAATCCTTGGTTTCATTAAACATTGAAACAAACTATTTCAGGTAATTAAATTACATGATCGCTTTCGTATATTAATAAAAAAAGTACAGCACGTCTGCTTCACTAGGCAAATATTTTGGTTAGGTTCATATTTTATAATTCAAACAAAAGTTACATTGATTTAAAAACATTTTTTTATGATTGAAATTACAGTTTATTTTCAGTCCAAACAAATAAATTTATTTATTTATTTATTTATTTATTTATTTATTTATTTATTTATTTATTTTATTTATTTATTTATTTATATTCGCAAAATCCAGAAGTAATAAAGGCATAATTTAACATGCAATATAACCACATATCCCTTTAGAGTTAATAAACCTTATGTATTTATTAAAAACGGTACCTCCAATTAATTATATTTAGCAAATCCAGTTAAATTTTACCCTAAATTTTCTCAAATGCTTTATTAAACAATTTATTGATAGAATAAAACAAAACGCATAATAATTACATTACTAAAAGGTATAAAAATTATAAAAAAATATTAAATATTATAAAAGCTAAAATAAAGTTGTAATTGAGCAACAATTTCCTCCAGGTTTAGCCTATTTTTCATATATTAAAAAAATTGTTTTTGCTTAAATCAATAATAATAATCATCCAATAAATTAAGAGAAATAGGAATGAAGTTGGAGGGAAGTTTTATTTAAACCCAATGAAAGTTAAAGCGTAATAAAACATTTGGAACTTGGTCTTAGAGTCGCTAACGGAGCTCCAAATTAAAAAGATGATTTAGCTTAGGTTCGGGCTTAAGGTAAAGCTTAGGTTTAGGGTTACGCTTGGGCTTCAACGACTTCAGTTTATCTACTTCTAAATTATCTCGGCTGCAAAAAAATTCCTTTTTTTCAAGTTGCCAAGATATAAAATAGCAATGCGCTACAATTATACTAAGGTTTGTACAAAAAATGATGTGGACTAATTTTGTTTAGGTGGACTGGACATATTTCACTAACAACAAGATTGATTTAGACGATAAATATATTAATGTATAGTTAATTTTGAATAGCATACACTAATAAAGTTTTTGTATACATCGACCACACTGTTAGCGGGATATACTCTTCTAAATTTTTTTTTAGTCCACATCATTTTTGTACAGACTTTGGTGAATTTCGTGCAGTGCAATGATTGTGATTCTTAATAAAAATGGCGGTTTATTTAATAATCACAGTCACAACCCTTCATTAACAGCTCTTTTTTGACCAAATAATTATGAAAACAGAAGATATGTTATGTCAAAACACCAAATTTTATTTGCTTTTTTCTATTTTTGTTGATTTAAGCCGGTTATTTTTAATTTTCAGAGTTGCAAAAAACTTAAACAATTTCCCAACAAAAAAAAAAAATTTGTAACGGCTATGAACTAACATCTATAGTCGAAATATGTTACATTTATATAATAATGAACAATGCCATCGTGTTACAGCATAAAATCGCTGTAACTTTTATTTTAGTGGAGAATTTATGGGTCGAATCTTTAAGACTTTGCTTGTAAATCAGACGCTGCAGGATATCCAATGTGCCAATCAAGTAACTGTGATTTTTTTGTGTTTTGTTAATTTTATAATCATGAAGAATAGTGTGTTATAATAAAACAAACGATTTTTTATATTTTATAGTATATTTATAAGAAAATTAATAAGAAAAATATTAAAAGAAAATCAATTATAGGTCGAATTAATAAAAGACGAAAAGTAAAAGGAGATAATATGTCGACAATAAGATTATTAAAGTTAGATATTCCCATTTTTTTGCAAATAGCAAACAAAAACAGCTTCTTAGTCGTGAAATCTTGCATTTTAAAACTTTAATTTTTATTCCTGTGTTCGAGATTATTTTTGATCATTAGTTTATCCGGCAAGCTTTTGCTGCGAAGCTATTTTTAATTAATTAAAAAAATAAAAATAAGAAAAATTTGCCAACGAGTACCAAGTTATAAAGAATAATTAGTGGTAGCAAAGACCGTTTTTTTTTCATATATGCATTTTTACAAATAAATTCATTGCACAATTTTTACAAAACAAAATCAAGGCGGAGACATAAAAATATTTTGATTGAAAATATCGCCTCTTGGCGTAAAAATTGTAAACATTGTAAAAAATATAGTAAACATAGTTGGTGTCAAATTCATAGTATTGGGTATTGGGCCATTCCCCTCAGTTTTGTTAAGTATTTATAACAAGTCACTGAAGTGACAACCACTTTGTATTTAGTAATGTTTGTGTAAATATATATCTATAAAAAATGTTAAGATCAGTATTGTTATGTTACCATGTATGCATTATTTGTGGTTGCCACATCTTCTATGCTGGTACACAGAAATGGAAGACAGATCACAGTAAACTGTGTCATGTAATGGGCGTTGTGGAGTGTTTTGCTGTTAAAATTGTTTCCCTCCAAGTTTTATAAAGCAAAACGTGTTACCACTTTATTCTGCAAATCTCATGACAAAAGCTAGTGTTAACGTTGCTCGCCAGGCACCACGCGGAGGAACTCCACACCACCGAGCCAAATTTATAGTAAATGAACACCATGTAGTAGTTTTTAAAAAATTAGCAAAATATTGTGACAATAGCAATTTGAATAGCTGCTATAAACAGCTCGGACTTGGTATTTTTTGTAAATTTTTTGTATTTTTAAGCTATACCCTCTGGTTAGACGAGATCGAAGCAATTTATAACAGAATGTTTTCAACTAGTTTATACATTTTTGTCTTCATATGCAAATTATAGGGAGTGTCGTTTAGCACTGAAGCTGAGAAAGACATCATGAAAGCTATTTGTTTAAATGAAGCCTTATGCAAAGTTGGAATGACTTTTCGCTCGCAGGAGGCGAGGAGAAAAGTGGAGCAGGCAGTTTACCGCAACTGTGAAATACGTAAGATTCTACCGCCATGAAGTATTAGGACAGAAGTTTGAATATACAGAGGCATCTTAAAGAAAATTTTGCATAATGATATAAGTGAAAGGAAACGGGAAAAAACAAACACCGAAAAATTTTTACGAGAAACAATTTTTAAATAAAGAACTTTTAAAAAGGTAAACTATAAAAAAATTAAATTCACCAAAGAATAAAGTGAATAATAAGTTAAAAATCTATTAATAAAACATACATCTTCTCATAATTCGACTCCTACATTTATATCGTTTAAATCGACATTTTTAACGATAAAATGTAGGAGTCAAATTAAGAAAAAATGTTTGAAGTATTATTCATTTTATCCTATTGCTCACTTAATTTGAATGTTATAATTTACCCTTTGATGTGTTTCATATGTTTTTTTAAATTATTTTTCCTAAGAAATTGTTGGATATTTTTGTGGTGTCCGTCTTTACCCCGCCTACTTTTACTAATATCATTCTACTAAAATTCTTTTAATAAAACTCTGTTTAAGAATTTTCTTCACATGAATTTCCGTCATAATCCTTCGTAAAACAAAACACGCATAAATCACTAGTTGTTTTAAGCATAAAATAACAAAAAATCATTAAAAAAAAACAAGTTTAAAAAAAACATTTTAAATATTGTTAACATAACAAAAGACAGTTGATTAAGGAACAATCTGGAAGCAGCTTGAAGCCGAAAATTAGGACTTTCAGCCGAAAGCTCGAAATCACTAAAACTTTGTTTTATGTAAGCCTGAACCGAACCTCACACCAATTTTTTACTTTGGGCTCCAAGTTCCCAGAATTTTTAGACGATTTAAAAATTTCTTTATATCACCTGGAAAATGTATTGTTTTTTGGGTGGTTGCTTAAAAAGAAATAGGTCTATTAAAGTTGAATTTTATCATAATATTTAAATTACATTATTTTTTAGGGCGATTGGAACGGCTGAAACAAAAATCCAGTACAGAATGAAACCTTGAAATATAAATTAAATTGTAAATAGTTATATTAAGGATCATCACGAAAATTCAATTCAACGTAAGGCCTCGAGAAAAGCTTAGAATTTTGTGAGTTTTTTAAATCTAAATGCAAGGAGATAGACGAGGGAGGAGATATACATTTTTTTAAATGGATTTAAGATTTTTTTATTTAGTTTAATATATGAGGCATTTAATTTTTAAATCAAATATTAGCCTTGTAATGTTTTTTTTTTAAATTGGTTTCCTTTAAATATTTTCTTGGGTGTTATCCGTTTTCATCTTACTTTCTCTTTGGTAACATTATACGCATATTCGTTTTGATACCTTACCATACAATGGAATTAACGTTATGAATCTTAATAAACCGCTCACATTTAAGAGCGGTCATTCAATACTTTGCGTAATAAATTAAGTTCCAAATTTTTTTATAGAAATTCTTTTGGATTTACTTTATCGACCAATTTTTAAGTAACTACTATAAAAAAATGGCCTAAAAAATCTGTTTAATCGGCTCTGTTCGACTGTTTTGGTTTAAACAATCGTATTTTCTGTATTGTATGGTTGTAAAGCAATGATATTTAATAATTTATTTGCCTTCTAGAACTTGTTTAATATTGAATTTTAATAATTTTAAATAAATCTATAATTACTATTCCGCCCCATTTTAAAAATAAACATTTATTGTTAATTTATAAATTTGCATGCATAAAAATACTCTTAATTAACGATAAAAAAGCCCATTCGGCAAACCAGTGTTACAGTCCAGTACTGCCCTTTTTCACTATTATCAGTTTCGTCAAATTACATTTATTATTATTATGCGATTATAAAAGTTCAACAAAATAGATAATTTGCCACTGTTCTGTAATATTTCGAATAAAAACATGTTTTGAGAGTTTTAAAATTTATATAACAAAATACCAGAATAAAAGACATAAGTTTTATAAGTTATTCGCGTTTCTTAATATAATAGGGGTTACATGGACTTTTAAGGGCCTCAAATTTCGGGTAAAATTAGTGATGTGTGATATAATTGGTGATATGTTTTACTTCTTAGGAATCAAAGTGACAGGAACTAAAAATGGGGCTGTGGCCATTTATTCGTCTCGTTTATTGAAGAATAAATTTTTAACCAGCGCTCATTGGCTGATAGTGTCATAATTAAGTCATAATTCTGTAGAAATCTTTAAAACTGAACAACCTATGTTAAAAAAATGCCAAGTTTTTAACCAACAGGTTGTGGCGCACCAGTTCCTAATAGTTTTATTGTTTTATTAATTGATTGCTTTCTACAAGTCATCGAGGTCAGACAGGAATAATTTTTTTTAACTAGAGTACAAAGTAATGTCAAAGGGTGAGAGTGCATTGTGTAGAACGTATGTCGGTGAAATATGATGATGGAAAATACAGGATAAAGTCAGGCGGCGTTAATAATTCAATTATATGCTAAAAAATTAAATTGTTCTTATTTCTTATAAAAAAAACTAGTTTTATTCGGTCTTGTACTTTTGCACGTCACAGTTGTTGAACATCAAATTTTTAATTAAAGGTGCAATCCTCGAAATGATTAGATGATTAGTCTATTTTACTCGGTAAAACCGATTTTAAAAAGCTTCCGCGTTTTTATAGTTTCCGTTCGAAACTATGTTAATTTTTCTGATTTGTCAAAAATTCATCAAGATATTATCGTTTAAAAATTAAAAAAAAAACATTACTAAATACCAGTTTTTTTTACAAAAAATCCAAAAAAATTATATAAAAATTGCATTAAATAATTTTCATGGAAATCTATTACACCATTGTAGGAATTTTTATCGTTGTAACCTAACTTAAAAACCCGTACAAAACGGGGTGGTAAAACTCACTAACAAAACGTAACCAAATTACATCACACGTTTAATTAAACTTGTTCGAGTTTTAATAAAAAATCCCAACCAAATGAGTTCGCAATTTTTTAACCTATTGCCTTTTTTTAC
Organism: Microlaimidae sp. YZB2_3; assembly: GCA_030248175.1. Taxonomy (NCBI): domain Eukaryota; kingdom Metazoa; phylum Nematoda; class Chromadorea; order Desmodorida; family Microlaimidae; species Microlaimidae sp. YZB2_3. The sequence continues at coordinate 41,758 of JASAMX010002020.1, read as the reverse complement.
AGCCAACAATATGAGATATCCAATAAATACGAATCAAATCTCTACAAACTTTTATGTCCGATTGTCAGATTGAAAGTAAAACTATTATTGTCTCTTTACAAAATCAGAGTCACAAATCTTATAATTATATAGCTTATAATTTATAATTGGCGTTTATCTCTAAATTTCGGCCATAAATTAAGTCAAATTAATTCTTAAATGGATGGTTACTCACTGAACACCAAAAAAAATTTGTGACTACAATTATACTTCAGTTGTTTGCCTCCGAAATTCGGCACTGAATCGAATCCTTATAATCTTGAGATTTCACTAATTGAATTCTGCTGAATTTTACATTTCCGTAGCATTGAAGGAATGTCAAAATGGAAACTCATTGTTTTACTGTTGTATATATATATATATTATAAATTGTTTTTCTGATTTTTTATGTTTTTAACTATTTGATATTAAAAATTATATATAATAATTTTTTTTTGATTTTTTATGTTTTTAACTATTTGATATTAAAACTTATTTATTTTTTTTGTTTTTTTTTTTTACTATTTGATATTATTTTTAGGTTTTCTTGAATTTTCAGCTTTTATTTTTTTTAAAAAAATGATTATTTGCAACAGTATAGTATTTTCTACAACTTTCATAGATCTAGTTCTAGTATAGTATTTAACATGATACCGTTAAAGCAAAACCTAAGCCTTAAAAACAAACTCATTTCAAAAAAGGCGAATATTCACGTAAAAACCGCAAATTTTTATTTTTTTGCAAACTACGCCAAATTGTTTTGTTTAAAATTATTTTTAAATACCATTATTGTTTGTACACCCATTTGCTAATTAAAGAAAAAGTTTATTATTAAGTATATCGATTAACATACACAAAGGCAAAGTACACTTAGCAAAGTAACTACATTTTTAAAAATATCACAGCTTTAAATAGATAAAATACAAAATTATTTTGTACGCTCTGCTAGACAAGGTTCATTAAGTAACAAAACAAAATTATAGCGTTAAATATTTTACGTGCAACGGAATGTCATAAGTACATGTATAAACATAAGCATAAACCGGAATGGGTTCAACATCACTAATATAAGATAGAACACAATAAATAAAAAAGACCATTAAAAAACTATGTATTAAAGTTGTTCTTGATATGTTTCAAGCATTTTAGTTTTTTTAAACATAATAGTAAATGAATTTTAGGTCTTTTTTCATCAAACAATCTTGAAATATTGAAATAAACTGGCCCGTATTAAATACATATTATAAATTCCTGACCAAAAATAGAGATTGCACACTCACAATAAAACTGCTACTTCTTCAACTTAATTAAAAAAATAAAATACATGAATTTATAAATTTAGCAAAATCTAATACAATATACTTTTTATGCAATAAAGGCGATTTTTGCCTAGTTGTTTGTTTTTTGTTAGTCCTATGAACGAAAAATTTTTTTTAAATTGAAAAATAAAACTTGTAGTGACATTGTAAAATGATGTTAAAAAAAGGCAAAAATACTTAAAGTCTTCCAGGCTGAAATTAAGGGCGTAACCGTTCTCTGTCAAGAAGAAATAAACAATAAACCCGCGAGCGAGAAAAATTAAAAAAAAAATTTCAGCGGTTATGTAACCAATTATTATTTAGTTGCGTCATGTGTTTCTCTGCACATGATATTTTCTCAAAAAACGAGTGGTTACTTTAATACTCATCTATTTTCACCCTGATAGAATTTATCTTTAAGAGGGATACTCTTTTTAAATTAATTTAAACAATATTTACGTTATTAAGAAACAATCAGTTATGGTTGTAAACAGCAAGAATTAATTTTTATAATTCGTACTTCGTAGAAATAGGTGGTTGTAAAACCAACTTTAAGCTGAAAGGAATAAAAGATTAGAATTAAATTAGAAGAAATAAAAATATAGTTTCAAATTAGTTTATTTGATTTCTAAATATCAAATTTTTAATAAGAAATAAATCCATATCATATAAACATAGGGAATAAAAACAGATATTCACATACAACAACAGTCAAATATTTTTCTTTATGTTCACTTTTTTATTAAATGTACATTGTATCTGATAATCTGTACCAACTTCTGTTGTGATGATGTTTCAAAAACATGACACCTTATGAATACTAAGGCTGCCGGATGATGATTTAACGTAGCACGTCAGTCAATAAGGTACTGAGGCTGGAGATAACAAGTTCAAATCCTGTATCGCTCATTTTTAGCCAAAAAAAAAACTAAAAATAGCAAATTGTTTCGCATTCTTTTTTTCAAAAACTCTATAATTACTTGGTCTCATATATGAGGACATCATAAATCAGTCATGTTTTTATTCACTAATTTTTAGTTTCCCAATTCGACTTTTTAAACTAAAAAAATTTGCCCTAACAAAACAGTGAATGCTGCAGTTACTAAAACATTATATACTATAATCGTATAATAAATTTATTCAGATCATTACAGAAACCGTAAATAGTTTACCATGTTTTTTTACTTACATAAAATATAATAAAAATAGTTTTTGTTAGACGCATGCCGCCTCAGTTCAGAAAAGCGAAAAATCTGCTAGCCGATAAAAAAATTCTAGAAGAGTAACTTTATGAGGGATTTGGATCAGCGTTTTTGCTGTAAGTAATATTACAAAACAAAAAAATTGCAAACCGTTCTGTTTTTTGGCGTTTTTATTTAAAAGTTATTCTAATGTATTTTTGTAAAATCCAGTATGGATTTCGTATAATTTAAAACCGTTAAACCCAAAAAGCCCTACCCCAATGAAAATAAGAGCTATGTTTTTTATTTTTTAAATATTTTTTGTGCTAAAATATATATTGGTTAAAAGATGAGACTAAAAATTTAATCAATGAACTTTAGCCTTATGGAATTCCACGTCAAGAACCTACCGATTCCGGTTCTATTTTGATGTATGTATCATTTCAATATTAATAATCATAGTTTACACTTAACAACAGCCGCAAGCGTCATTGAATTGCACATTGTAACACTAGATATTACTTATAAGTATATTTCCACTCGTATACTAAGCACATTTTTCTACCACTGAAAACTTTTACTTTGTTTTTCAGTTACAAAATTTTTTTAAAAAATTTGTATAACATCAAATTTTAAATTAAAAAAAACTTTTGTTTATGTTTAAAATCAATGTAGTGAATTCAAAGTGAATATGATTGATAATAATTTTGGAGATTTAAAAGGAAAGGAAAATTCTCTGAAAATACAATAAAAACGTAATAAACAGCGGTATTATAATGCAATTGATTCTCATTGGGACAGTGTAAACAACATTACCGCATTCGGAAAAGATGCAGTAAACAGATCAAGGACGTATTGCCGCACAAACAGTAGTAGAAATTCAACGATGCTCATATTTTATAAAGGATATCTAAGAAAAACCACAGAGACTTGTTGATTGCATAATATGCAAGTTTTCAGTTCTATATTACTAATTTTAAAAAAACTGAATAGAATTCCAACTATATTATTATATAAAGGAAAATAAAATTCTTTCATTCTATTATTACGCTGACATTTAAACACAATGTAGCGTCAGGGGAAATTGTATTATATTTACAAAAAAAAATTCCAAATTAAAAAGAAACGCTTTCTGCGGACTGCAAAGAATCGATATTGTTTGGTTGCGATTTTCCATCGAAAAATTCAGGATCCAATTCACTGGCAGTGTCCAACGGCACTGAATCGGGAGATCCGCTTGTAAAAGAAACGGAGGAAGCCACGGACATCGGGTAATCTGGACTGTTGACTAAGAATTTAAAAGCGGTTACGTCCACGTGCAGAAGATCGTCCGGAACAATTGACTCCCACTGATTGCTTAACCCTTGATCAGAAATCTAAAAAAATAGTTTTTGTTTTAAACTTTTAAACTGACTAGTTATTCAACGCAATTTATTGGCTGACTTGTTTTTTTTTTAATTTTTACAAAAACAATATTTCAGAAATGATTATATTTTTCTACGCCTTAATTGTTTTCGTTAAAAACCACTGAATAACTAATTAATTAATATACAATATAAATTGATTTATGATTTTCAAAAACACAATATATTTCAGGTTCGATTACTATTTCTTAGTCAGTAAATTTTATTTCAAATCAACTTGGTCTAAATTTAGTATTGTCTTAGAAAAGACACTTTAATAAATTTAAAAGTCGTCTGTTAAGTTAATTTATATTCTAGAAGTAGAATAAAATGGTTTTTTAGGAGTTATGGTTTCCTCTATAGAAAACTCAAGTTCCGGAATTGAGTTTATGAAATTTTTTTGACATAGTGCATAATGTTACAATTAAAACGTCCCTTCAATAATGTGGGAATCAAATTTTATTTTAACGGTATAATTCTCAGGCTGAATTGCTTTTAAAGACTTTTGTTGAATTCAGCAGATTGCGCTTTATGACTGAAAAGATGTCTGTAGTGTTTCAAAATGTTTCCCTGTATTCTAATAAACAAGCGTCTTTCTATTTCAGTTTATTATGCGATAACACTTTAATTGGCATATGCATTCCATTCACGCTGGAGACTGAAAAAGGAAGATAGTAGTTTCCAAAAACTCCTCCTGACTCATTTATCCCCTTTCCCCAACTCCCGACGGTACGACCTTGAAGCGTTCAGAAATAGGAAGCGGTCCCCATTTAACGTGACGCCATCGAGGTCGGTTAAATACAAAACACAAAGGAAAGGGAACTTCCGGGCTGGCCGCGTAATTGTGTCAGGGCGGTCAAAAAGCGTCTCAGCTTGTTCGCGGCTTTTTCCAAAGAACTTGGCAGCTCATTAGGGAATGTAAAAGAGTGTCAACATGGCGTGGAGAGTGCAAAAGTCCGGAATCGGGCATCTCTTTGTACCGGTGATGCAACTTCGCCACGCGAGATCGGTACCGGCCCGTTCCAGACACCGGCCCACTCCTCAATGCCGTCTTCCCCCTCTTTTCCCAAATAGGGGCGGGAATTGAAAAAAAACCGGGTTTTTAAAAACACTAGGTGGGAAATTCGAGGGCCAGCTGGGTATTCGCGGCGGGATTTTCGCTAGAATTCGTATAAAGGACCTCTGCACATTGGGACCCCCTCCAAATCGGAAGCGCATTTAAGATTCGCTTCGCTTGACAAAAAGGAAGTGAAAAGGAAAGCATTAATTTTAAAACAAATGACTGTCTAAATAATAACTCATCCACCAAATATCAATTACAAAACCCTCCAAAAATGCAATAAATATCTACTAACTTATCGGATTTTCTATTCTTAACAAGTTTTTTTTTTGTTACAACACAGTTTTTTTTGTTTTACGAAAGTACCTATCGTAAAACAAAAAAAAATTTTTTTTACTTACAATTTTTTTCTAAAATCCGCAGTTTAAATTTCCAAACGGCAACAGTAAATCAAAGATTACAAGATTATTAATTTTATACATTTTATAAAAATATACACCGTAAGTTTTACTTACCGAATGATGTAAAACCTGATCAGGATTTACAGGCGGGGAGCAAGCTACGGCGCTCAAAAGTGGATTGGAGGAAAAGCGAATTTCCGACTGAAAAGCCGTCTTTGTTTTGCAATTTTCCACCGGGTGCTGGCTGGCGGAGTGCTGCTGGGATTGGCGTTGCGCCAGAAGGGACTTGACTCTGTCTTTCTTGTCCAAAATCTCCTGCAGCTCGTGTTCCAGCTCGATGACGCTGGTCACCGTTTGGACCAAATGTTGGTAGGCATTTTTATCGGCGGGTATGTGTGGGACCAGTCGGCGCAGGGTGTCGAAGACCTGGCTGGACGACGGTTTCCCCATTCGGCCACCGGGTGGCGCCAGAGTCGCCGCCGAATTGGGAACCGGCTGGGGGGCCGCGTAAGGATTGGGCGTGTTCGGCGAGACAGGGGACACAGGCAGGGAGCCGTACCCGGAATCCGCGGACCCTTTCCTGTCCGCAGTGATAGCGGCGGTGCCATTGGGATTTAACTGCAGGCGGCTCCATAAATTCCCGCCGAGCATCGGAGACACAGGCGGTGGGTCGTTCGGAGACGAGGGCGGAGTCAAATGGTGTCGCAGAAGATTCGGTTCCGAACTGATAGGGCAGAGTTTCTGACCACCGCGAACGCCGGAATCAGCTATACGATACGGATAGAAATTCGTGCCGGTGGCGGACGACGAAGAATTCGACCGCGCTTTCAGCTTCTTCGGCTGCTTATCTTTGCGCGAAGCCTTGGCCGGAACGGTCGGAGGTGGAGCCGCTGCAGTCGCCTCGCCGAGAAATTGGGCGATGGAGGCTACCACGGGGGCGCAAGACGGAGTATATCCCTCCGACCAGCCGAGAATATTTCGAGTTTTTTCTTCGATTGTGCTCCCCAGAAAGCTGGTCGTAGCAGTATCGGTCATTTTCAATTGTTTATTAAATAAGGATTTTACACTTGACGTAATATTTCTTTTCAATAGCTTTAATAATTCCAATTTTAAAAGAAAAGTTCAGAAAAAACAACCGAGATCGACTTATTTGATTGTTCCGGCAGCTCCAAGGAGAGCTATAGCCATAAAACGCCTTTTGGGAAAATTAGAAACTGTATCTTTTCGGTAGGTTATTCAGAAAAACAAAATATCGCGAGTTTGAACAAAACTGAAGCTACCGCTGAAGACTCTTGGAAATCGGTAGTGAAAGCGACGCTTTGGCCAGCGAAAGAATTGCGGCCGGGGCGAAAGGCGGAGATTCGGTGGCAGGGACGACCTGACTCGGGAGAAACAGCTGGACTGCCTCTGTTGGCGGGGCGGGATGCGCGCGGCGGAGTGATGCGGCTAACTCCAAGGACGTCCGGCGGAGAAATTCGGAGAAGTAGGAGGAATGGCGGCTCCTCTGAAAATCGGAAAGTGACTATTGGAAGGTGCGGGAATTGTCGTCCGAGTGATCCATATTAGTTATCGTCTCATTTCATTGCCTTACATCACTCGCGAAAAAATGGAAACTGTTATAATCAGCGGACGGCAATCATCATCGCGCACCCGCACATCCAGTGTATGAGCGGCGAAGAAAAAGAGGGCGGAGAAGCCGCGCGATCCTAGCTGTGATAAATTTTCGGAAGAAAAATCAAACAAGTCAGCACCTTGGGAAAGCGTAAATCATAATTTCGCGGTTGGCCCGACTGTCTGGTACCAAGGTCATAAGAGTGTAACTAAAATTTAAGTGTTAAAAAAGTTAAAAAAGTTTTGTTTTATTGTCTTATTAATTTACACAGTCATATAACAGTTTGCACTTAACAAATGATACAAAAAATTAATCAATTTTTAAATCAAAAAGTTTAAAAAATATTTCGTTAAATAAATAAGTAGAGAATAGCCTTACTGTGGTCAGGTCAATTTTATAAAAAATTTTACATTTAACTACTGCAACACACATTTGAACCTAGAAAGCAAATAGACCATTACACAAGAGATCTTTAACTTTGTATGTACATAAGTATACCTAAGTGTGGAAGAATAAAGCTAAACTTAAGAAAACATCGTCTTATACCTTTTCCAACATAAAGAATAAAAAAAGGGTAAACAAATTTTCTAAAATAAATTCAACATAATATTTAAACTCTTGCAATAACGTCATTAGGACGAACCGACGGTCCCTGTACGCAATAAAACTTATCAAATTATATTTTTGATCGTGGCGGTGTTATTTAGTTAACCTATTTTTAAATGATATCTGGGACCTCGCAATTTTTTATGAAGTTATGAACGGAACAATTAAAATTTTACGGTTATTATGACGTTAAAAAAATCAATTGGAACAAATAATTTTTTAATGCACGCCTTTTTTGTAAAAATAAATACAAAAATTAATCAATTTTAGCCATCGTGTTCAAGATTTCCGCATCATTATGACGCTATGGAATCACTTTCAAGATTTCCGCATCATTATGACGCTAAAGCCAATAACCACTTGGAAACAATTTTATCTCTAATAAACGTAAAGATCTCAAAGTCTTAGCTCCTTCCATTTTTATTCTCACAGTGCAAAACATATAGCCGCAGTACCACATTACAAATAGTAGCCAACTTTTGAGGGTCCTTTAAATTTTAACGTGTTCCAAATTGAGTAATTTGATAACTAATACATTTAAATATTAATTAAACCGTTTTTGCTGAAAATTTTAAACTATTTTATTGTTAAATTGTATACTCTATACTACAAATTATCTAGGTCGGCTAGGTTTGATTTATCTATAATGGTTTTGAGTATAAAATTATTTAAATTCACACATGGTTTAAACTAAAAATAAAAGAATATTCATTGGGAAATTGTTATTTGTGGTCCAATGTTCTCTCCGAAATCCTAAACCTTTATTATCTTTGCAATGACACTAAAAAAGTTAGTTAAATATATGTACAACTATGAATATAAATAAATCCATTGATAAAACATGCCCCAGGTGTCTTAATCACCAAGCGGAAAAATCAAAAATTATTCTTTATTATTTATTGGTATCAAGCCGCAAACGTTCTGAAAATCTGACAGTAGATCACTACAACATGGCGGTATGTTTTTCATCTTTTTGTTGTTTCACGTATTTGAGTGCACTGATACATTTTGGTACGTTGAACTGAATAGACTCGACGGTGTAATTACAAGCACAATAACGCTTTTTCGGCATATTCAATTGTAAAAAAATGATTCATTTTCCTTGCCAAAAAATTTTAATACTGATAGGAACTAATTGGTTTTGTAGACGGTAAACTAAACTTTAACGTGAGTAACTAAGTAAAACCACAGAAAGATATAAAACATACGACCTTTGCGGCTGTTTTAATGACCTGATTTAAAAAGGTTAAATACTTTTGCTTACTAGCAGAAAAAAATTCAAAATATAATAAAGTTAAGCTTGGTTCAAACTTCGTTAAAAGTGTCTGAAAGCCAAAAAAACTTTAGTTTTGTGTGATTTGGAAAAGTTTTTTTTTAAACTTTTTCTATATTTATGACAATTTTGTCTAAAAAATATAAAACGTGGGTGGGATGCAATTTTCTTAACTTGTGGAAATAAAATAATACAATCGTTTTTTGACTTAGGATCACCCAATTTTTGGCAGATAAACTCAAAATAGTTTCTATAACCCACGAGCTATTTTAAATTTCGTTTTCGTTTTTGCCTATTAATTTTTATTATGAACAATCACGACGATTAATTCAATGTACACAAAGGTCTTGGGAAGAAACGGAAATAATTCGTATATAACGGTTGTTAACTAAAAAAATATAAGTAAAAAATATAGACAACGGCTTGTTTTAGAAAAATGTTGAAAAAAAAGAGCAAAATAGTTGGTTTTCTAAACATTTATGCTCATTTTTTTTAGTTCACTAACGTCATATACCAATTACATTTAATTTTTCTCAAGACCTTTGTGTACATTGAATTAACCGTCGTTACTGTTCATAAAATCACGATAGTCAAAACCCTCCCATTTAAACGGAAATTGTTCAGTGTTATTATTCTTTACAGAATTATAATGTTATAAAAGGACTTTTGGCCAATTAGTGCTTATGAAAAAATGAGATCTTTCATCCATTGGAGATAAATGGTTTCCCAAGCACTAATTGGCTAAAAGGAATTCTATTAGCTTCTCCCACCACCATTTCGAAAGAGCAAAAAATAAATGACGTGATCACGAATACTATATGATATTTTAAGGGTTCTTAAAATCATGAGGTGATATAATATTAGGTTTTTAGCGTTTTAAATTATTTTATATTTTATTATTAAGCAGCTATTATCGCAGACTTTGCTTCAAGATTTTTTTTCCAAAACAACTTGAAAAATCGGGGTAGGTGCTATGATTTAAACAGCGCTTATTTTTCAACTATAATTTTTAATAAGCATTGTATGCTAAGTTATCCTTGTTCGAGCCCAATTATTTACCTCAAGTTTTCAATTTATTTTTTAAAACTTGGGTCTTAAAAGCTAATATTATGGATAAATACTGAAAACTTATGTAATATTTGTTTAAAACATAGTAAAATATATATAAAATTTTTTTACTAAATATTACTACGAGATTTAAAAAAAAGAATTTGAAACAGTTTTGAAAGTCAGACTAAAAATATATACAGTTAACAAGCTTCCAGTGGCTAATAAATGAAAATAAATCGTATTATAAAAAGTTAAAATGCTAATACTAGAGCCGATATTTATCTTTATTAAAATAGTACATTTCTAAATACACAATAGTAAAAAACCTTATTTTTAACTGATTTATGACGTATAGCAATTTGTATCGAATCGCCATCTTTGTATATCCCATAAGCTAGACCACTTCAGGCAGGCGGACAATGGGTCACCATTCTCGGGTCGGTTTTTTCCCGGGCGAAAGTGTCGAATCGGTCGGGGGTTGCATAATATTTGCCCAACCCTCGAAAGCCCGAGTTAGTCGCGTGCCCCTGGTCGCAATATATATGTTTGCTAGAAGCCGAACAAAAAAAAATCAGCGCGGAGTCCTGCCGCTTTAAGCGAGTGGTTGTCCCGCCATTCTCTACCGGTTTTTCTGTTTTCCTCGCATTGTCCAGTCCGAAACCATTCTTTGGACTGTCACAATGGACTCCTACGACAGCTGGACCGGGACAAAAGGACCGGATAGACGGGTGGAGTGGATACTCCCTTGAACCCTGAGCAAACAACTGAGCATGACCGCCCCCGCCCAGCCCGCTCCCCCCGGCACTCTTCGGGATTCGGGACACTTCAATTTTCCGTTATACAGTCGAATAAGTTTCTTTATATATTGATTACTCAGCCGGGCTAAAAGGTGGCCTGATCCCATCGGAGGTGTCGTCAATCAACGTAAGTCGTCGGCCCTGGGGAAAAACCGTTCGATTTCTAACCGTTTTAATCCCACCCTGTTTGTTTTATGAAATCATTTCCCAGCGGGTCGAGGAATTATGAAAAAAATTAATTACCGTGGGTTTTTTAAGCTTGTACCTACTTTTATTGTTTGTTTTGTGAAGTCATTGTTTGAGCTTAACTCCTATATAATCTAGCGTTTCCCGACTCTTCGTCTAATTTAAATTGTGGTTTTGAATAGTGTTAACTTTTTAAGAATTTGAACTTAAGTCTTCACCATTGATCTCTTTGTAAGTTTATTATGTTGTAATTGCTAAAAATTAAATTTAATTGTTGTAGTAGTTATTATTTTTTAATTTAGCTATCTGTGAAGTTTTTTATTTAAATGTACTACAGATAAGTTTTAATGTGTTTTTGAGTTACTGTTAAAAATAAGTTCCAACTGTTGCATATTTTGACCAGTGTCCAACGGACCAAAACCAAACTAAAAACCATACCTAAAAATGCCTTTTGAAAATAATAAAAATCTAAATTCAACCTCCATTATTTTTAGATTTTATAAATTTTAGAATCATTAAACTAGTGATGTTTTTATTGTAAAATTTCATACTTCAAATTAGTGTTGTAAAAAGTTACTTTTACTTTTACTTAAAGTAATAAAAGTAACGGATTTTGGATTACTTTTACTTTTACTTTTACTCGACTTTTAAAATTTCAAATACTTTTACTTTTACTCTTACTCGACTTTTGAAATTTCAAATACTTTTACTTTTACTCTTATTCGGATTTTCCACTGCAAATACTTAAATTAATTTAAGTAAAGCTTAAGTAATTTCAATGGGTTGATTTCTTATGGGCTTGTTGTAAAGTAAATGGCAAAAGACAATATTTTATGCCGCTAACACGCTAAAACCATTTATTTTGACTAAAAAACTTATTAAAATGATAATTATGCATAAAATTAGCAAAAAAACTTTAGAACGGAGCTCTGGAGCTCCAAAAACCGGTATTTTGCTCCGGTTCAAAATTACTTTTATTATACTTTTACTCTTACTTTTACTTAAAAAAATAGGTCTTACTTTTACTTTTACTTTACTTAAATAAAATTTTGACCATTACTTTTACTTTTACTTTACTTAAATTAAAAAATCACAAATTACTTTTACTCTTACTTTACTTGATTTAAATTTTTCAATTTACTTTTACTTTTACCTAAAATAATTCAAAATCAATACTTTTTACAACACTACTTCAGATGTCCAGCCACTTAAAACGGAAAAAGATTCGGATCTCCGCAGCTTAAATGAACGTTAATTTTAATTTTTTAAGATGTTTAAAGTTATTTCATGCCTATTTATGGACTATTTTTTGTTTTTAGCCCTTTGTGGTTTTTGAGGCTAAAGCGCATCTAAAACGCGGAAAGAAAACCAAGAAAAACCGAATTTATTAGAAATGTGTCTAACCCCTAATATTAAGCTCTGGAGCTCCGAATATTTAGAGCGTTGAAAGCACGGGAGCTTTCATTGATCTAAAATATGCAAAAACCAACCTAAGAATTTTTGATAGTAAATTTCGATAGTTTTAGAAGTCGGCAGCTTACAAATAAAATATCGTACAAATAAAATTTTAATTTGCATTTTTCTTATGAAATGGTTTGCTATTTAAAAGAATTAAAAACAAAAATTAGCTTAAACTCATTTGATTTTGCTACCTTTTGACGCGTCGTAGTTTAAACCGCTCATTGAAGTATATCCAACATTCAGCACGATTTTTACAACAATCAAACGGTGATGTGTGGTTTTGTAATAATTATCGCGCAGAATATACTTACATGTTAAATTAAAAGATAAGCGGTTTAACTACGATGTGTTTATACAAATTTGACATTTATTAAATGCTACCAGGGAGGGAAATTAAAAGTGGTGTGATTCTGCGATCAGCTCACTTTTCGTCATCGATTGTATTTATGAAGTTTACCCACAGGTTCTGCCAACTGTTTGTTTGCTTTATGAACTCATATTTCGCCATTTGAGTTCAATAAAAAGTTACAACGTTTACTTTTCTTTCTATCTTTTGAAAGCCGCTACTATTTTTCTTTTGTTCTTGTAAAAAAAGGTGGGAAAAGAATTCCTTCCTACCTGCTACACCTCGACCGCACGACTTTTCGAGATTATAGGTGGGCGTTCTTGGTAATATATAATCATATATTTTTTTATTCCGTTTTAAAGGTGCAGTATACTAATTCATGGTGCATTTTTTATTGCTGTTGAATTGATACTAATAGATGTATTAGGTCACACTGAGAAAAAATTGTATTACACCAAAAATTAATTCTCAACGGTTAACAAGTTATTAACAAGAATATCACTTGGTTATTTCCAATGTGTTTTTTTTACATCGTTTAAAAAAAAATTTTTTGCTGGACGGATATTAACAAAATTTAGAAGAATTCATGCTAAAGTACCAAAAAGCTTAAATTTTAAATTTGGTTCAATTCCGAAAAGTATTAGATGAATAATGCCATTTTTAAAACATCTTATTCCAAAAATAGTGTTTGGGGTTTGGTTTATGGTGTGTTTTAGAACATTTTTTTAATTGCAAAACGTAAAATTTAAAGAAGTGAAATGTCTTTTTTATACTTAGTTCACTTCTTTTTTAAAGTAAAACTTTGACCAGCTAACAGATAATACCCGAATAAAAACAAAAAAAAACACACCAAAAAACACACTATCTATAAAAAAGAAAGTAATTTTTTTTAAATGGCAGTACTCATTTAAAACTTTTTTGAATTGAACCAAATTTAAAACTCAAAATTTTTGGTGCCCTAGCATGATTTCTTTTAGGTTTTATTAATATCTGCTTTGAAAATCTGTTTTCTTTTGAAAGGTGGTGTATAAAAACAACATTGGAAATAACCAAGTGATATTCTTGTTAATAACTCTTTAACCGTTGGGAATTAAATTTTTAGTGTATAACAATTTTTTCTCAGTGTGACGTAATACATCCATTAATATTAATTAAAAATCTAAATAAAATACACCATGAATTAGTATACTGCACATTTAATGCCGCAAACTTTTTAAAATTCTTTTTTTATTTTTAGTTTTTTAAAGGAGCACTGTCACAAATCAAATTTTTATAACGCCCGAACCGGACTGCTCCTTTAATACTGAACCGATTCAGCTGAAATTTAAAAATGTTGTAGCCTTGTAGTGGAGCACTCTAAATACCAAAGTTGAGTTAGGTAGGTTTGGTAATAAAGGAGCAGTCCGGTTCGGGCGTTATCGGAATTTGATTTGTGACAGTGCTCCTTTAAGTTTTATATTATTTTAGCTATTTTATATTATTATTTTGATATTTTTTTATCCGTTGATATTATCAAAAATTTTCAGTTTAAATTACCGTATAATGTACTTTTTTATCATTTCATTTAAAAATACTTACTAAAAAGGACACTATTTTTTAATTTGTATTTAATTTATTTTTTATTTTACTGTTTTTATTGTGTAGTAAGTAAGGCTACTAACGTTGACTTTTTAAAAACGAAATTATTTTTTTGCTAAAGTTGAATTTTTTGTTAGCGTTCAAAAACAACAATGTTTCAGAAACATTTCGCAGTTAGGTTAGGTGCCTTTACCAAGAATACATAAGAGGAGAGAATGTCCGACTGTGTGTTAAACAGTTGTTCAAATTATAGGTAGATTATTCCACGGTGTAAATTTTTTATCAGGTAAAAAAATCTACTACGACCTGTGGAATAATCTACAATTTGTGGTACAATCTATATGGCAATTTTTCTACGTAATACTGTAGATTATTCTACATGATAACCGCAAATTTGCAAACAAAAAACTGCAAACTTATAACTTTTTGATGATGTTTTTTTCCCGTGACGTTGTCAAATATTCACCGTTTTTGTTCAATCCAACGTATAAATTATTTTACAAGTTAAAACATCAAATATTTCGAATAATTTGAATTTTTCCACAGTATTATGTGGAAAAATTTTTTGTATGTATTTTGCGTTTACAATTTTTCATTTTGCAAATTTCGAACTGCAAAAATCTGTGAACGTGAAATACTCAGATGAGGCTTTTTCCACGTAATGTTGTCAAATATTTTAAGTTTTTTGTTGCATCGGACGTATAAATGATTTTATATGTTAAAACATGGAATATTTTTACTAATTTGAGTTATTCGACAGTGTAGTATGTTGAAAAACTTCATCTAGAAGTTTTGCGTTCGTAAATTATTATTTCTACGTGAAAAAATCTACACTGTGGAATAATCTACCTTCAATTTGAACAACTGTTTAACACACAGTCGGACATTCTCTACTCTTATGCATTCTTGCCTTTACTGAAAATCATTTTCGGCAATCGCTTTTTTTTGTTCACGATTATTAAATCGATTAAGGTTAAGAGTAATAATCACGCGATTTTACGTAAAGAAAGTGAGAATATGCGAATAATAATTTCCGTACGGACTTATTGTTAAAAAATTAATGTCCCATTCTACTGATCGCTCACATGTTGATCTCGGAAAAAAAGGACTAATGGGTCAAGTTGAATAAGCTATTTTTTGTAAGAAAAAGTTGTATGGTACATACATAATTGGCGTAGAAATAACACACGTTGGACACATATTTAAGGTATTTTATTTATATATCAAATATTAATTTTATTTGGCATTTTTAAGAAGAATAACTGTTTTATTTTTATTATATTAGTATAGGTAAATTAACAGATTTGTCATTTATCTAAAATATCAGTGTTATAAAAGTTTTCAGTTGGTTGGGTTTGTTAGTTATTATTTTTTTTAATTCGCAGAATTCCCATATGGTTCAAACAATCTGTTTCAAAATGTTATAAATAACTTTTATGGAAAAATAGGAACCACGGGAAAAATCGACTTAAGCATAACGTTAACCCATGCCAGCAAAATAGCTGATATACAAAATAGTTATATTATTGTATAAATTAATTGCAAACAAAAGCGGATTTTATAAAAATCGTATATGTGCAAATTTATCTTTTTTATTTGCTAGATATGCGCATTTAATAATTTTTTACTGCTCCTAATTTTTTAACAAAATAAACAATTAAATTTTTTAATAAACTAGTAGTAATGCATAAGAAACATATTTAATATTTGAAAGGGATAGTATTTTTCTTACTGTATTCAATATCTTGAAAACACCTGACCCTTGTCACAAGAGTCAACTGTTTGTAAATCTTCAAAAAATTGAGATAAAAAATCGGAATGTTTTTTTAAGGTTTTAACGGTTCATTAAGAACTTTGAAAACTTCAAGTGGGTTTCGTGTTTTCATTTAGCAACAGTCAATTGCTTTCAATGACAATTTTTTCATTGTGAAAGAATAAAAGCGTGCGTTTTTTGGAATTTAAAGTGGATTAGCTTCTCTAGGTAAAAAACGAGGGGGTAACACCCCCGACAGCTTTGACTTCTTTTTTTCTTCTGAATTGTTTGTTTATGTACTGAACGCTTATTGGCCTACAGACTTTCAGGGTCTATCGTTTCATTCGGCTGTAGGAAAAAACTCGCAATATAAACACCTAAAAACTTCCTAATGGTTTGGGGCTTAGCCCTCATCTTACGTTTTTTTTATATATTAAAATCCTTCATGAAATTAGAAAAATAATATTATTTTTAATGCTAAATTAAATTTCTTTATAACAGCTGACTTAAATGTTACTACGCTTTCTGATACTTCAATAAATCTTTATCTTTATATGTGGTATTCATGTTATAATTTCTCCGTTTTTAAGTAAAAACATAATTTTAAAGTTTTGATAGCCTTAATTCTTTTAAATAGACAAGGTATCTATAAAGTAATAAAGTATTAAAACTTTTATATCCTTGTAATATTTTTTTCTAAAAAATGCAAATTAAAAATGCAATATTGTTTGTCCAATAAAATCGATCAGAAACAGTTGTCCTCTGATCAGAAACTGTTTTTTGATGTCCTTAAAAATTGTCTTGAGGAAAAAACAATAAACTTTGCCCAATTTCTTTATATAGATATAATTTAAAAATTCATCGCGCCTGCCGCCGCCTTCCAATTTTTTTTTTCGTTTTTTTTTTTACGTTTTGCATACAGACACGATATTTGGTTATCAGTTCTATCGCGGGAATCCGCGTGATCCAGACGAAAAACGACCGTGAATATGGTCCCCGCAGTGAGAAAACGGAATCTGGCAAAAAAAATTCCCCACCAAAAAAAAACTCGTCAGGCTCTTCGCTTTTCGCGCGACACTCCCGAGGGAAAAACGACCAGCTGACCGGCCGACCAATCTACCAACCACTTGGACCTCGAGTGTCCGGCCTGTCAACCGCCGAAAAAACTTTTTTATCGCCGAAACTTTGCCTTCGCGGATCGTCGGGTGTTGTTTCGCTGCTGAATGAACGGTGGTCGAAAGGCTCTTCTGAAACTAGATGAATGATTTATTTGGAGAAATTCATTTTTTCCCCTTCGATTTCCAAAGCGAAGAGCGTCTACGTTTTTGGAAAGACGTCATATGGTTTTTTTTTGTTTTTCCGGCTTTCTCGCATAGCTTGTCATTTTTATACAAAATGAAATGGCGAAATTTACAGGTCTTCCCGAAAGTTTGGATACCGACTCTATACATATTTTTTAAATATTCGTGTCATTTTAAAATGTTCTAGTTATATAAATTTTTTTGAATTTCAAACTTATTTAAAGTTAGGCAATACGTTTGAATTATAAATTACTTCAAGTTGCTCTAGGATTTTGTTACTCCAATGACCTCGCCGACCACTGCTCCTATAAACCTTTAAACTTTAAATGCAAATATTTTCTTAAACATTCTGTTATATTAAAATTTAATAAAGTTGACGGTAAGTGCCACAGCTTTTATAAATATTGCGAAAAGACTTACGCAGTTTATAAACTTACTATTCTTTGTATACATTTACATTTTATCTTCTTTTATTTCAGATTATCAGTAAGTTCTTGTTAAATGTTATTTGCACTACTTTATGCGGAATTTGCACTACTTTATGGGGAATTTGGCCATGGGGATTTTATTTATTTTTTCACAAAAACAAATTAATTACATACTATCAAAATTATAGTTAAGCTTGTAGCGAATCATTATATTTTAATACAAAAATTTTTTTGTTAAAGACCCGTCACGATAACTAGAACCCTGATGTTATTGTTTTAAAATAATTTTTTTTTCGTTCGTTAAATTTGGCCGCATTTTACCTCTAAAAGCTCGTGCTCCTTTTTAAAACACTTAGCCGTTTTTTTCAATTGCAATCTACATATTTTTAATCAACTTGAAAATTAATAAAAACAATACTACAATTGGGACCTAATAGAATTTTAAATTGTCTTACCTTTATTATTTATTTTTATTATAATATCGTCAAAAAAGGAACATTCGAAAGCAAGTACCAAATCAAATTTGTTTATTCTAGAAATTTTAACGATTTAGGGTCGATGGAGCCTGGGGGGGAGGGGGGTGGGGGCGAGAAATGGGAATTTGGGGCCTAAAATGGGGACTTGGGGCCGAAATCAAATTTGGGTCGCTAAAACGTTTATAGATGCGTGAATCTTACTCTACCCGTTTTTTTTTTGTTTGAGTTCTAAGTTCTCGTTGTCTGTGTTCTAGAAATTTTAACAAGCCTAGCAAATATCACAAAACCCCACCATTTTACCAAAACCATAGTCATTACAAAACCGTGACTTTATCTAGAAAATGACTCATAGGTTTAAATTATTTTAAGCTCTAAGATGAGCCATTACCAAGACTTTTTTTAAAAGTAACCAGGGATGTTGATAGTACCAAAAATATATAATATACCGAAAAATGTGCAACTCCTATATAAAAAAGTACAGAAAAGGTGGCCTTTATAGTGAGCCTCTCCATTTAAATGACACTCTCCATTATAATGGCAAATAGCCATTTTAATTCGGCGAGTTAAATGAAAAGGGAAGCTATTATAATAGCCATTTATTGACTTAATTTCACTTCATATATACTCACAAGTCTAATACTGTCCGGGCTGCACGAGTTTCTGCGTTTGAGTATAGGCCACCTTGCAAACTGGGGCTCGGACAGTATTATACATGTAGTATGCAATACAAGCGAAATTAAGTCACCATAATGGATATATTACCGTATCTCCTACTTATCCTTCGTAATATGCAAATCAACCGATCAAAAGCGCGCGAAATTTCAATCGGTTGATATGCCACCTTTACTGTACTTTAAGTAGTTGCACATTTTTCGTTATATTATATATTTTTGATAGTACTTGTTTCTGTGATAAAGAGTTTAACAGCTTGAAAATAAGATGGCACTTTCCACCTTTTGGTACAAAAATCTGCCGCCGGTGACTTGAGTATGGTATAACTAATTTAAAATTGTCCAAATTTCTATCCAAAATAAAGTACCGATATTTGCAAACACGTAGTTTTCAAACAGCTGTATTTTTTTAATTTTTTTCATTTGGAGACAGCACACCTCTCTTGGTTATATATTTTTCGGTTAAATGGTTCTTTATTTTATTTCTTTCAAAATTTTATTATAAACTAAATAAATTTCTTTATATAACATCTTAACTTTGTTTAGCCAGTCGTTTTACAAAAAATATTATCAAAATTCAGAATATATCCCATATTCAATTCATAAATTTCAAGATCCTAATGTTTCATTCATAATTTATCTGGTTTTCAATTGTCTGGGCAAACAATGAGTTTTAAGATTTCGCCAAAGTAAAAAGGCAAATATTTACATATTCCTAATATTTTAACAAATTGGTTTTAGAACTTTTTAATGATTATTTAGAATATTCTTCGTTTTTGAAAATTCATTTAATGAAGTATTGTGTAAAAATTAAGATTATAATTGAATAATCTTGATTTTGATCAAGAATAAATGCACATGAGTTTTAAATTATTCTATGAGGAAGTATTTCCAAAACCTGCCTTTAAAATTTTGTTTTTTAAAATAAAGCCCAGAAAATTAAATAAATAGTTCACCACACAAAAATTATTATGATTACGTTATTTTTTAACTAATATATTTAAGTTTTATTTAATAGGTAAAATTGTTACGCATAGAAAAATGCCAGTATGGTGTGATATAAGAATCAATTGAAAATATCAAAAATAGGTGGTTATAAAACTAACAAATTATCATGAATAACAAATAAGATAGTATATTACCAAAAGATTGAATATATACTTCTTTTAATTTTTTTCCAGTGTTTCACTTACATACTTTAGACGCGTCAGGATAACTTAAACTCAAGTTTTATTTTTTAAAAGAAAACAATTTTTGTAATAATTTTGTTTTGCTTGTGAAGTTTTTGTCACGTATTATCTTAAAATGCCAGTGCACATTTTTACTGTATTTATTATTTTGTTTGAGATTTATCAAGCTGTTTTTTTCCATTTTTTTATGAAATTGGTTATAGATTCCTCAAATCTGAGTGTTACTAGTGGGTCTTTATAATATACAGTATCACTTGTTCAAATCATTTTTACAATACCAAAACACAACTAAGCTGGGTCAAATTTGCATCTTAAATTGTTTAATTTGTTTGTGTTCTTAAAGGTTTTATTTGTCATAAAATTCGCGATATTTGTAAATATTATTAAATTTTATAAAAGTGTATGTTTATGTTTTGGTTAAATATCATAATAGTGTATGTTTTGGTTAAATGTTTATAATAATGAAATATAATAGTTATAAAGAGTAATAAGCATTGAAATTCGAATTTTATTTCTGATTTTAAGGTTTTTCTGATTTTGAGATTTTTTGATTTTATATTATAAATAAATAAATAAAAATAATTAACACAAAAATTAAAAATTGATGTGACAATTTTGTTTGTCTGTATTTTTTGTCTTTCTTGTCTTTATTTTTTGCATTCTTTTTGTTTTTGTTTTAAATCCATTTAGTGGTTTAACCTTATTCGTAATTAAATACAAACTTCAATTTATTGCTCATCCAGGCGATTTTTATTTAAACGCGATTTTTGTTTATTTTTTCAGTGTTATTTATGAATTAATGTAATTTTAATTTAGCAAATTTTTAAGACAACCTTAGAAATTATATTTTTTATCCTTTGCATTAAACGTATATCCTGAATCAATAGTTTTCGTATTATTATTATTCAAAATTACTTATATTTAGCACATTTCCAAACTATTTAGCGTTTCTTCTACGCGATATCGATATATTCTGCGTGTATATAACCATTATTTTTAATTAAATAATTTTTACCATTATAGGTGCGATTCCAGGTTTCAGGGTACACAAGATGACTTCATTTGGGTTCCTAGTAGGTGGTGCTGTCCTTATTTACGTATTGCCACAAGGTAAAGTGCAATTAATTATATTCAGTTTAGCTTACCTTATATTTCATAAAAGGTTTTATGTTCACATGTAGAATAATTTTTGACGACAACGACCAATTAAACTTATATTTTTTATGTCTCCAAAATATAGTAAATGCAAAATTAAACACCCTACTATTGCTCACGTTCAAGTCTTTGTAAAATTCAAATAGTAATTCAAATGTAATTAATTTTTTTAGCTTTCTGCAAACTTCCTGAGGGGTATTTATGTACATTAACAGAATGGAGAAAACCGACCGGCATTAAAACGGAGTATTTTGAGTGTTCCGACCCCAGCAAAACCGAAAGAGCTTCCAAGTATAATTGGTTGCCATATAATTAAACATTTTCGAAATAGTTTTTAAACCAAAAAACTTATTTCAATGTTTTTTGGGTTATTTGGTACATATATATATCATGCAAAACTACACACTTCAACAATATTAACTGTAACACTTCTGTAGTATCAAAATTATTCTGAATTTTTTTTCACTTAACCATACTTAAAATTCAATTTAAATTTATTTTTAAGTTGAATTCCAAGAAAAATTCATTTTTTGCCTCTCGTCGTAATTAAAAAATTTGTAACAAGAGTGAATCCAAAATTTCAATATTTGTATTTGCAAATAATAAATATAAAAAGTAAACAGTCTGCAAACCAACGTGGGTGGTTGATCGTTCTCAAGACGGTTGTTGAAGTTTCAACAAAAAAATTAAATTTGTGTGTTTTTACATAAAATAGTTAGTTCGGTTTATTAGCTTTGTCGCACAGCTACTTAGAAACGGCCACTTCTAAATTTAAAGACCAACTCCCACGCTTACGCAATAATATTTAAGGTAAATAAAATAATATATTCAATTCATTTCAATTTAAGCAAGACAAAAAACAGTGAAGAACGTTTGTTTTAACTTCATTTAAAATTATTTACTGAAATTCTTCATAACGAATATGAAATATTTTAAATTCAGTGGCATTTACCCCAAGAGCTTAAACTAGAATTTGAGTGTCACACTGAAAAAATACTAATTCTTGCAAGATCAAGTATTGCTGATATTCCCAATCTTACACTCGGTAGTCCTAAATTAAATCGAATACACTTCTGTTGCTCGCTTGTTTAGATATAAACTTTTTTTAACCTTCGAATAGGTTTTAAGTTATTGTAGTCACACTTTTTAAAACTATTTTTGACGATTTTCTTAAATAAACAAAAAAACATTTTTTTAAAAAATGTCATATGTGGTATTAGGTTGGATTTAGTTTTTGGCTGGATATTTCATCCCAGCCAAATTTTTGTTACAAAATTTGGTAGTAAATTATGGGGTACACCCTATGTTTTCCAAAAAACCCACCAGTTGAAACGTTGTTTAACAACCATGTCTGTTAATCTTTTACTGAGTTTATATACCCTGAAAGAAGATTTAAAAGCAATCGGCATTGTTTTCTAATTGTTTAGGGAATTACCACAAAACTTGGGCAAAAACTCAAGAAATATAAAAATTCGAAAACCATAACAAAATCCAAATCAAAAAATCAGGAATAAATTCGAAATCACTAAATCTGTAATGTTATTTGGCCGCAATACGCATCACAACAAAACGTAAAGTGTCACTAATATGCTTGATTACTAATTTTGTTTTTTGTTGTGGAAATTATGTGTAAATAAAAATTTAATTAATGTTAAGAAATAAGGCGAAAAAGGGCTGGCTGTTTGCAAAAAAACAGATCATGTTTTGAGCTGCTTCCGTTAAAAACCAATATTATTAAGTTTAAATTTATTCACTGTATGATTAAGAATTTCTGTCTTTCTGCGGCTAAAACTGTCCGAAAAATGAAGAATAAACGTTGATACTAGAATCATAATACTTACAGTAGAACTGTAACCGATTACAGTAGAATTAACATTAAAATGTTTTAGAAACATTCCAAAAGGTGCGGGTATATGGAAAATTCAACGCTGCAGAGGAGCGGGCATGGAATTTAAAGAAAAACAGCAGCTCTGCTTGTCCAGAAGCAAAGTGAGAAGACAACAGGCGCTGTGCACAGACACACCCGGCCTTGACTTTTGCGGTTCTTGCACTGGTAGGATTTTTTTTCGCTTGAATTAAACGCCTGGATTTGGTGCGTAATAATAAGTAAAAATAAACATAGTTCTCCTTTTTCAATTATAAATGAAAGTGTCTAAAAAACAGGTGGTTAAATAATCTAATAAAAAATTTATGTATAGACTCAGTTTCAGCGATTTCAATGAGAGGTTTCTAGTTACCCACATGCAGCTCCTTATTTCTTATTTCGCCTCCAACTTTGAACTTTAAATTCTTTCAGCTAAAACTTTCCACATATTTTCATAAAGCCTAGCAACATTACCTACGTTTTAGCCTCTAACCTCAACCCCGTTCTTGGGGCGCCTTGCGATTGGACTGCAGCCCCGCTGGCAGCAAACCCGTACGGTGCCAGCACCTATCTGCAATGTGGTCAGCAACCTGGGTAACCAATCAAAGTTCATATATATTAATTATGTTTCAACGTTATAATAATTAATAAAGGTTTAATTTATTTTATTTTTTAATGTCAATTTAATATTTTTTTTTGATATTTAGAAGCGCTTGTGGAGCTTGGCAAAGTATGCCATGTCCGGCAGGTTCTGCCTTTAATGTACAGCTTGGAATTTGCACCCCAATTGCCAGTAAGCATATAAAACTTGGAGCATTTAATCTTTATTTTTATACACTTAATTAAACAAAAAGTTTAAATTATGCTACTGTGTTTCTTTCAAGTCTTTTATGTATTTAAAGAAATTGAGATATTAAATTCAAATAATATATGTTAAAATTGCATATATCTCACTTACAAACAATTTTTTAACACCGATTATGTTTTTTTTATAATTTTTTTAATTTACTTCAAAATCATGAGTGTTTCAAATCCGCAAATCATTGCAATCAATAAAACTAATTATTAAAAGTAAAAATATTAAGCACCATTATTTTTGGTTGTTCATTCATTATTAGTTATTATATTTTTATATTGTATTTATATATTGTTAACTAAATAACTCATGTTCAAAAATTTTTGTTAAGTTTTGGGTCATATATAATGCAAAAATATAGCTTTAGGCTTAATACAAACATTTTAAACTATTAATAAACACAAAGAATAAATTCGGAATACAAAAAACGTGCATAGTCTAAAATTTATAAATTGATAGTAAATATTATAAATTTTAGTTCAAAACACTTGCGGTACAGCAGCATTCCCAGCCTGCGGTTGCGGTCCAGGCGGCTGCGCTGCCGGCTGCAACTGCAACTCTGGAACCTGCTGCTGCCAGCCTCCGGCTCCGATCCCTCTGCCTGTGCCTATTCAACCTCAGCCTATTCCAATTCCTGCCCCTGTCCAATGTCCTGCCCCTCCGCCAGTGCAGTGCCCTGCACCGCCTCCAGTTCAGTGCCCAGCTCCACCACCAGTGAGTTTTTGCTTCTTGGTCTATACTATACCTCCTACTTGTTTTTAGTATTAAGTAGTTTAGGGAAAATGCATTAAAAACTGCTAACCGGATAATAGTTATTTTTAAAAAATCCTTAAAATGTTTAGGTGTCCTGCCCCCCTCCTCCTCCAGTGCAGTGCCCTGCACCACCAGTTGTCCAGTGCCCACCTCCAGATCCAGTGCAGTGCCCACCACCACCGCCAATTCAGTGCCCGCCCCCACGACCACTCAGGTATATACTCCTATATAGAAAACATGATTTATCGATCAGTTCGCCATATGAAAATTTAGCAAACATTGATATTCTTTAAAGCATATGAGCATCTGTGCTTAATGATGAAACGTTCAGCAATACCATAGGAAAAAACGGCAAAAAGATTTTTCTTAAATAATTGGCTGAAAAACCCCGGTGGCGTTTTTTGCAAATAATTTTTTAAATTTAAATAAAAATATAAATAGGATAATATTGTAGATTTAAATAAAAGTATAAGTGTAATTAAAATTTCACAAAATTTGATAGGCACATGTAAGAAGCCGATTCTAGCTCTTTTGTGTTCTCTCTTTTATTAATTATCTTAAAAGTATACAATATGATATCATTGTATCTTAGTTCACATTAAAAGTCGAAAACTAGGTGTTTTTATTGCCGATAAACCGGTGCTGTTGCTATTTTTTGTTGCTGTTTTTTTACTGTTGCCATTATTGTTACTGTTGAATTATGTTGGTTTATATTCTAATTTTATGGATAGGGCATTTTTAAACCAAAAAGTAATAATATCAAGCTTCTTTAACTGAAACACTTCTTGTAAACTGAGAACATTACAATACCATGGGGTCGCACCCTTAGTTTTCTAAGGCCCACGCCAGGAGAAACGTTTTTAGCAACTTATGTTGTTAATGTTTCGCTGAGTTCATTACACTGATTCAAGAGACAGATCTAAAGGTAATGTTTTTTCATTTAGATGCCCACCTCCGGAACCCATTCAGTGCCCAGCCCCTCCACCAATTCAGTGCCCAGCTCCGCCTCCAGTTCAGTGCCCATCCCCGCCCCCTGTGCAGTGCCCTGCCCCTCCACCCTGCCAGTGTCCTCCTCCGGCACCGCCTTGCAACTGCCCTCCGGTCTTAGCTCCTGCTCCAGTTCCAGTTTCACCATGTCAATGCCCTTGCGGCGGACTGGCCCCTGCTCCCCTTCCGGTATATGGTAGTTATGGTGGTTATGGTAGTGTACGTATTTTTGCCTTTCAATAGAACATCCAGAGTTGAGACGCCAATGTCTTATGTTGAGGCAAAAATAGGCCTTTTAAATTATAATTAATATAAAGTAGTATTAAAATTTTGAATATCATTGGATGACAAGATTGATTTTCGATAATTTTGAATAATTTAACCATAAAATTTATCAAATTTTTTAAACTTGCACCGCCATTTGTTAAATATAAAATGATTTCCTAAAAAAACATCAGGGAGTCTCCATTATGGATGTTGTACTGCAATGTTGGTTATGGGGTAACACGGTTCATGCAAATTAACCAAATGGTATTTCATTTATTACTAACACAAGTTAATTAGGATTATATTTATTAGAAGGCTTTCTGTTTTTTTCAATGAATTTTTGCATAATTTTAAGAATTAGTCAAATTTTTAGTTTTTAAACAATGTTAACAACACGACAATAAAAAAACGAAAACGTTAGTAATTACAATATTAGTGCCACATTAGTAGTAACTTTTAAGCACATAAAACAAAAGTTAGTTTAGTTTGTATAGTTTTATGAAACACAAAAGTAAGTGTTGTGATATAAATTAGACAACTTTTTAAAATGTTTTTACACATTTATGCCCAGAAACTAGAATAATTATTTATAAACAAACAACGCATGCATTTGTGGGAATTTTTTTTTCCAATTTTAAATACCACTTTTAAAAAGTAATGTAAAAATTTATTTATCAATTTTGGTTATTGGCATTTACCCTTTGCTGAAAACGACCAACAACTGGGTACATGGTTTGTATCTCCTTTGATAAATTTTTATTTTTGGTTGTCCTTATCACAATTAATGCACCAACCAACCACCCACCGGTTATGCTCGCAGTGTTGCAGAAAGTGCTGCAGTATTACTTTAAGTGTCATTTTTATATCATTTACAACCTGAAGCTATTCAGAAATACAGCTAGTGTACTATTTGCAACACTTGCAAAAGAAAAATTAATGAAAAAGGTTAATGTTTTCTCATTAGAAGAGCTGCATGTAGTATTGCAAAACTGGTACTTCTTTATATTATTCCTATTTTGAGAGCGATCAGGGATGCAGCTGCAATACTTAATTTGCTGCATCTGCCAGAACAACACAGATTAAATTATGTCTCTGATCCGTGTTAAGCTTGTAATAAACATGTATCCATACATCAGTATGCTGGAGTGTCCATTCCCTATATTATTCCGATCCTAAAGATTTTGAAAACCCAGCAGAAGTGTTGCATGCAGTTTTGCAAGAAACAAGGATGAAAAGCGTTTAAACCCATGACTGGTTGAGGGAAAATAAATGGGAAAATAATTATTTTATAACATTTTGATGATTTCTTCAAATCATCATTAGATTGAGCTAAATTTTTTAAATAAAAAATGTTAAATTTGAAAACAAATATAACAAAAATTAAAATACTTTAGGCCCCAGCCGTTGCAGTTCCACAGCCCGTCTTACCGCCAGGGGGCTATGGAGTCGCCCCACCTCCTGTTGGAATCGCCGCGACGAGACGTAGGTTTTAAAACTTTTATTTTTACGCTGGCTTTGAATTTAATATAAATTAAAATTAAGAAATATTACATGAACATATTTCACTAGGCATAAATAACAAAGAATAAAAAGTTAAAAAACAGTAAAATCGCGTGTTAAACACGCAATTTACATATAATTATAAATGTTCCGCCGCATGTGCGGTTGCTATAAAAACTGCCTGAAAAATTTTTAAACGATTTTTTTTGCTTTTTTATATTGTTAAAATCGATAAAATAATGAAATAACATTTTTAAAAAGTACTAGAGAAACTTTTGAAACATGGCAAACGCTTAGCTGTATTACAGTAAAGTGTCGTTTTTTAGTAATATACCATTACATAAATGTGTGATTAAAGGCTGGTTTATACTTATGACAAAACGACCTAAAGAACAAATACAGCATAAAAAGTCCTTTGAACTTTGTCCAAAGGACAAAGTCGAAAGGACAAAGTCGAAAGGACAAAGTCCAAAGGACAAAATCAAAGGACAACGTGTTTATACTTTTTGACCTTTGGACTTTTCCCTTTGGATTTTGTCCTTTGGACAAAGGCCAAAGGACAAATCCTAAGTAACATTCATACTTCGTCCAAAGGAAAAAGTCCAAAGGACGTTTTGGCTTTTATAAAATTGTCCTTTGGACTTAGTCCAAAGGACGTTTTTGTCATAAGTATGAACCAGCTTTAACAGGCATTTTGCAACATTTTCGGTGAAGTGATATAGTTTTTTAGCTTCGTAACTTAGTAGCTTACCGCCCTTATGTTATTTTATTATTATTGGGCTTGTGGTTATTTTTGTGTGAAACAAGGAATAATTTTAAAGGAAAATAATTCGGTTTAATTCCGGATACTGGTTTTTTTAAGATTTATTTTATTTTTTCGCTAAATATTCTATCTGCGGATAATGTACAAATGTTTTTTATGTTTAAGTCTCTGTATGATCATTCGGTCAATAGGTAGATGTCTACTTTTAATTTTTTTTAAACTATTTTTTAAATCCGATTTTTAACTGCTATTTTTTTGAAATATTTATACATGTAACTCCGTGACAATGCACTGTTTTAGTTGGTTTTTGTTGGGCGTGGTTTTGTTTTGTTTTCCAAAATGAAAAGTTTTAATTTGATTACTCTGTGACAGTTTTAGTTTATTAAATTTATATTTTATTTCACTTTAAACAGCTTTAAACAAAAGTTTAACTTTAGAAAAGGTTTCATTTTTTACGATTTGTAGCATTCACTTTGCAAATTTCCTGCAATTTCCTTTAAAAAAAATGAAGCGCTAAAAAATGTTAAATTTACGCAACTTTTTCAAAACTTATCACTGCATTTTCGACGTGCTCATTTAAGTGTACATTTTATTAGTGGTATTTTTACGTATAATTTAACAATGGAAACTAGTAATGTGCGTCGGGGCCCCGGAGCGGAGCTCTGTTTTTAAGAATTCTGAAGCAACTTTCCGGAGTTTCAGAGCTCCGTCTTATTTCTTCACTAAATTTATGAATAATTAAAGAGTGATGCAATAGATTAGTTTGTCAAATTTTTTTTGTAATTTAAATTTTTTTCAAAACTTATTTAAAACGTTGAAATAGTCTTAAAAATGCAAATAGAGTAACTTTAATTATGTATTTTAAGCTTAAATAAGTTTAAAATCGCTCATTCAACAGGCGGAACTCCGGAGCTCCGGAGCTTCCTCCGTTTTAAACGGCCGGAGCTCCGGAGCATAATGTTGAAGGGAAGGAAAATCACTAATGTAAACGTAGTTTTTAGCTGCACTGTTATGTATTTATTATGGTAGTTTAGCTTCGAATTGCTAATCAACACAAAATATAACTATTGTTTTAGTTTAAAAATGAAATAAATGTCCAAAAAACAATGATAACAAACATACAATAAAGTATTTAAGCAAACAATTTTAGAAAGTATTCTTTTAACAAAACACAGTCAGTTATGTTTTAATTTATTTTTGCATTGAAAGTGTGCTACAGAAGACCAAGGTTATTCAGTATTTTTTTTTCAATAAGAAGACAATATAAAGAAGCTATAATCAAAATTTTGTGGAACCGAACGTCATACGCTATTTTTTATTTCACTATGAGACCTTGCTAATATTTAGTACCCTATACTATTCTTAAGTATTGTATTGTTACTGTTTATTGCGCAATTTTGGCAGAAATAGTGATCTAAAACAAACAACAACCTCCTAGCGCCGCTGCACGATTTACAAACTTATTGCAGTTTAAGTGCTGCATTGTCTGTCCTTCATTTTTAAATGACAACTCGTTAAAAACTGGTTTGGTTAAAAAAATGCCGCTAAAGAGTTCAAATATTTAAAGAGTTCAAATATTAAATGTTATTGAGCTTCGTGCCGCTCTCTACTCATCAAAAAAACTTTAAACAATTTAATGGATTTTTTTTCTAATAGAACATTAATATTCAAAACTCAAGTTCTATAGCTATAACAATATGAAGTGTTAGTGGGGTTCGTGACTGAAGTTATTTCTTTATTGTTTTTCCAAGTTAAATGTTAACCTAAAACCAAACCTTACTCATTTAAAAATTCACAAATGTTAGCAAATCTAAGCAAAATAAATTAAAAACACTGTAGTTTATAAAACGACCATTTTAAAACATTGTATGAATCATAAAAAATAGCTAAGTTTAAAAAAGGTTTTCTCGGTTTTTCTTCAAGAGTTATTAAGCTTATGCGGCGTTCTGCACATCAAAAAAACTTTAAAAAACTTAATAGATTTTATTTTTATTAAACCTTATTTTTTATAACTTTTTTTACTATAGAAATAGGTTCATTGAGAGCTTGCCTTTTTGACCACCATGAAAATATCTATTTGCAAGAAAGTTTAAATAAAATAATGTATACAAAAAACAGCTCAAAAATAGATCGGAGCTTGAAAAAAAGGCGGTACTCCTCAGCTCCAGGAAGCATTGCTATCCTTTGTTATTGTTATAGTCTATCACAACAAATTCAAAGAATTTTCCCATTTATTTTAAAATATAATTTTTAATGTTTAAATTATGATATAAATTATTGTATTGTTTTAGCGTTGTGTTGGGACTCTAGCTCAGCGGTAAGGGTGTGCCGAACCTCGGCGCTATGCCCGGGGGGTTTCACTTGTCAGAGCGGGGGCTGCTGCCCCTACAGGAGGAAGAGCAGCCGGAAATCCGGCAAATCCGCCGACGCCTCCCGGTCCGATTCCGGATAAGCCGAAGCTCCGGAGCTCCGAATTCCGGACGCCGAATTCATGTCGTTCTCGCCTTTGCACACAGATTATTATTTATTGAATGCGACCGAATGAATTGAAATCAAAGCCGCAGTGCCTTATTGCAACAACTGTTTAAATTATAAACTTTATCTGTAAAAAATCATAAAACCACATTAATTACAGATATGATCAAATATTCATTTGAAGCTTACAATAATAAAAGAATATTTTATGGTAAAACCTTGGTTTTTTTTATACAATTTCTGACCAAAAGCGTTCAATTTAATTTATTCGGTCTCCTATTATCTGACTACAAATAATGTTTTCTGTTAGAATTTGGGCATGTATTTTTTAAGTCTATTTAATTATGAAAGCATTTTAGTCTTCTAAAAAGTTTCCGATGACAATAATTTTTATTAAGCAAAACACCAGGAGTGAACAGTCTTATAAAAGTATATATAAGTGTTGAGAAATAGCAACGTCACTATAATATCAAGTAATATAAAATGTTATTATTTTTTAAAACATAATTAAGTAAAAACTGTCCGTGTCAAATGGAAACCATTTTTAAACATTTTGATGTACTCTGCTTCTTTCAGTACGCATACGTTCTATAGATTTTTTACTTCTATATTATTATTTGTAGTCTGATGTTAGTTGTTTTTTGTTTTAAACATATGAATTACTTGAGTATTCCCGGTGATATTAAAAATCTATATATATATATATATATATATAGATTTTTGGTATGTCACCGAAAATTCATATGTTTAAAACAAAAAACAACTAGACAGTAATATAGAAGTAAAAAATCTATAGAACGTATACGTACTGAAAGAGAAGCAGAGTACGTGCGAAAAACAAGTGGTTCCATTTAGCGCGGACAGTTTTTACTTAATTATGTTTTAAAAAATAATAACATTTTATATTACTATTTTTGATATTATACATAACATTCCTATTTCTCAACACTTATATATACTTTTATAAGACTGTTAGGTGTTTTGTTTAATAAAAATTATTGTCATCGGAAACTTTTTAGAAGACTAAAATGTTCATAATTACAAAATAGACTTAAAATACATGAATTACTTAACAGAAAACGTATTTGTAGTCAGATAATAGGAGACCGAATAAATTAATTGAACGCTTGGTCAGAAATTGTATAAAAAAGCAAGGTTTACCATAAAATATTCTTTTATTATTGTAAGCTTCAAATGAATATTTGATCATATCTGTAGATTAATGTGGTTTTATGATTTTTTACAGATAAAGTTTATAATTTAAAACAGTTGTTTAGAATCAGGCACTGCGGCCTTGATTGGTCAAATTCGGTCGCGTATGATAATCTGTGTCGACCACAAAAACGATAAATTCGGCGTCCCGAATTCCGGAGCTCCGGAGCTTCGGCTTCCTGGGAAATCGGAGCCGGAAGGCGTCGGCTTGCCGGATTCCCGGCTGCTCTTCCTGCCTGTGGGGGCAGCGGCCCGCTCTGAGGACGGCAGGAGCATAGCGCCCGAGGGTTCGCACCCCTTGCGCGCTGCAAGACTGAGTCCCAAACAGTTAAAACGATCAATAATTATGCATAATTAAACATTACAATTTATATTTAAATAAATGGGAAAATTATTTTGAATTTGTTGTGATAGACTATAACAATAACAAAAGAATAGCAATGCTTCCTGGGACTAGAGGAGCTCCGATCTATTTTTGAGCTGTTTTTTGTATACATTATTTTATTTAAACTTTCTTGCAAATATGTTTTCATGAGTAGTCAAAAAGGCAAGCCTACAATGAACCTATTTCTATAGTAAAATGTATAAAGAATAAGGTTTCATATAAAATCTATTAAGTTTTTTAAAGTTTTATGCAGAACGCGGCATAGTGACCCTTTAAAAGAAAACCGCGAAAAAACTTTTTTTACGCTTAGCTATTTTTTCATGATTAATAAAATGTTTTAAATGGTCGTTTTATGAACTACAGTGTTTTAAGAATTATTTTTGTTTGGTTCCTAAGCATTTGTGAATTTATAAATGCAAGAATAAGGTTTGGTTTCCGTAACTTTTAACTTGGAAAAAAAAAACGATAAAGAAATATGACTTCGGTGCACAAACCCCACTAACACTTCATATTGTTATAGCTATAAAACATTTTGAATATTAATGTTCTATTAGAAAAAATCCATTAAATTGTTTAAAGTTTTTTTGAGTGGCACGAAGCTCCAAAATGACATTTAATATTTGAACTCTTTAAAACTCTTTTAGCGGCATTTTTTAGCCCAAACCAGTTTTTAAAGATTGCAGTTTAGAAAATGAAGGACAGACAATGCAGCACTTAAACTGCAATAAGTTTGTAAATCGTGCACACTAGGAGGTTGTTGTTTGTTTAGATCACTCTTTCTGCCAAAATTGCGCAATAAACAGTAACAATACAATACTTTAAATAATTATAGGTACTAAATATTAGCAAGGTCTCATAGTGAAATAAAAAATAGCGTATGACGTTCGGTTCCACAAAATTTTTCATTATAGTTTCTTTATATTGTCTTCTTATTGAAAAAAAAATACTGAATAACCTTGGTCTTCTGTGACACACTTTCAATGCAAAAATAAAGGTGAACATAACCTACTGTAGTTTTTTTGTTAAAAGAATACTTTCTAAAATAATTTTGCTTAAATACTTATTTGTATGTTTGTTGTCATTGTTAAAACATTTCGTTTCGATTTTTAAACTAAAACAATAGTTATATTTTGTCTTGATCACCATAATTAATACATAACAGCCCCACTAAAAAACTATGTTTATTTCGTGGTTTTCCTTGCCTGACATTATGCTCAGAGACCGGCCGTTTAAAACAAAAAAAAACTGCGGAGCTCAGAGAGCGCCTGTTGAATGAGCGATTTTAAATTTATTTAACTTTAAATTGTAAAAATTTCTCTATTTGCATTTTAACTATTCAACGTTTTAAATAGTTTTTCAGAATCGAAAAAAAAATTGACAAACTAATCTATTTGCATCACTCTTTTTAATTATTCATAAATTCGTGGAAAGAATAACAGAAACTCTGAAACTTGCCGGAAAAGTATCGGAACTCTTGAGAACAAAAAGTTTCGGCTCCGAATTTCCGACGCACATTACTGGTTTCCCATTGATTAATTTTCGTAAAAATCCCCCCACTAATAAAAAATGTACCGTTAAATGTGAGCTCAGCGAAATCAGTGATAAGTTTTGAAAAAGTTGCGTCGTTAACATTTTTAGCGCTTCATTTTTTTTAAAGGAAATTGCAGGGGAAAAATTGCGAAGTAAAATGTTCTACAAATCGTAAAAAATGAAACCTTTTCTAAAGTTAAACTTTTTGTTTAAAGCTGTTTTGAGTAAAATAAAAATATAAGAATTAATCAACTCACAAAAAGTTTTGCCCTCACAGAGTAAGAAATTAAAATACATTGTCACGGAGTTACATGTATAAATATTCCGAAAAAATAGCAGTAAAAATCGGATTTAAAAAAATAGTTTAAAAAAAATTAGAAAGTGACATTCTACCTATTAGCAAATGATAATTCCAACTTTAAACATAAAAAAACATTTGTAAGTTATCGCAAGATGATTTAGCGAATAAAATAAATCTTAGAAAAACCAGTATCCGGAATTAAACCGAATTATTTCCTTTAAAATTATTCCTTGTTTCAAAAATAACCACAAGCTTTCCGAATAATAATAAAATAACATCAAGGCAGTAACCTACTAAGTTACGAACTAAAAAACTATATCACACTTTCACCGAAAAAAATGTTCAAAATGCCTGTTAAAACTGGTTCATACTTTATGACAAAAACGTCTTTTGAGAAAACTAGTCCAAAGGACAATTTTATAAAAGCCAAAACGTCTTTTGCAAACTTTTCCTTTGGACGAAGTATGATGTTTTACTTGTCAGGATTTGTCCTTTGGCCTTTGTCCGAAGGACAATTCCAAAGGGAAAAGTCCAAAGGTCAAAAGTATGAACACGTTGCCTTTTGATTTTGTCCCTTTTGGACTTTTATTCCTTTCGACTTTGTCCTTTCGACTTTGTACTTTGGACAAAGTTCAAAGGACTTTTTATGCTGTATTTGTTCTTTTTTAGGATCAACTTGTCATAAGTAAACCAGCCTTTAATCCACACATTTATGTAATGGTATATTCCTAAAAAACGACACTTTTCTGTTAAATTGCGCGGCCTAACGCAAAAGTTTTCTTCTAGTACTTTTTAAAAATGTTATTTCATTATTTTATCGATTTCCCACAATATAAAAAAAGCGGGAAAAAATCGTTTTGAGAGCAGCGCAGTTTTTTATAGCAACCGCCGCCCGTGTACGGCGGAACATTTATTCATTGCTATGTAAATTGCGTGTTTAAAACGCGATTTTACTGTTTTTTAACTTTTTTATTCTTTGTTATTTATGCCTAAGTAAATATCCTTCAGTGTGATATTTTCTTAATTTTGATTTATATTAAATTGCAAAAAGCCATGAAAAGGTTTTAAAACCTACGTTCTCGTCGGGGCGATTCCAACAGGAGGTGGGGCGACTCCATAGCCCCCTGGCGTAAGAAAACATGTGGAACCCAACGGCTGGGGCCTAAAGTAATTTTAATTTTTGTTATATTTGTTTTCAAATTTAACATTTTTTATTTAAAAAATTTAGCTCAAATATAATGATAGTTTTGAAAAGAAAATGTTATAAAATAATTATTTTCTCATTTATTTTCCCTGGAGCCCGTCATAGATTTAAACGCTTTTTCATCCTTGTTATTTGCAAAACTGCGACACTTCTGCTGGGCTTTCAAAAAATCTTTAGGATCGGAATAATATCAGGAATGAACACTCCACATACTGATGTATGGATACATGTTTACTACAAGCTTAACACGGATCAGAGACATAATTTAATCTGTGTTGTTCTGGCGGATGCACAAATTGCACAGCTGCATTGCCTAATTGGTCTAAAATAAAATAATATAAAGAAGTACCAGTTTTGCAATCTTACATGCAGCTCTTCTCATGAGAAAGCATTAACTTTTTTCATTAATTTTTCTTTTTTGCAAGTGTTGCAAATGGTACACTAGCTGTATTTTTCTGAATAGCTCAGGTTGTAAAATGATATAAAAATGACACTTTAAACTAATAACTGCAGCACTTTCTCAAAAACTACAAGTGCATAAGATGGTTGGTTGGGTAATTGTGATAAGGACAAATTTTCAAAAATGAAACTTTATACAAAAAAAAAAATCAAACCGTGTACCCAGTTGTTGGTCGTCCCAGCAAAGGGTAAATGCCAATAACCAAAATTGATAAAAAATTTTACTTTTTTTTAAAAGTGGTATTTAAGAAAAAAATTGGAAAAAAAATTCCCACAAATAATGCGGTTTCTGAATAATTATTCTAGTTTCTGGGGCGTAATGTGTAAAAACATTTTAAAAAGTTGTCTAATTTATATCACAACACTTACTTTTGTGTTTCATAAAACTAACTAAACTAACTTTTGTTTTATGTGCTAAAATTTCCTACTAATGTGGCACTAATATTGCAATTACTAACGTTTTCGTTTTTTTATTGTCGTGTTGTTAACTATTAAAAATTAAAAAGTTTAAATACAAAAATTGAATTGGTGCTAATTAACTTGGTGCAAAATAAAATACCCATTTGCGTTTATTTACCAGTGAACCGTGTTCTGAGTTTCAACATTGCAGTACAACATCCCTAATAAAAAACTATAACGTTTTTTTCAGAAAATCATTTATATTTAACAAATGGCGGTGCAAGTTAAAAAAATTTGATAAATATTTATGGTTAGAATTATTCAAAATTATCAAAAATCAATCTTGTAGTCCAATAAGATATTCAAAATTTTAAATATATAAATTTAAAAGGTATTATTTTTATTTTTAAAAATTCCTAAACCTGGCGTCTCAACTATCAAATACCTATTGAAAGGCAAAAATAACGTACACTACCATAACCACCATAACTTCATATACCCGGAAGGGAGCCGGGGCCAGACCGCCGCAAGGGTTTTGACATGAAACTGGAACTGGAGCGGAGCGCGGGTAGAGAGCGGTCAGAGGACACTGGCGGCGGGGCGCGCAGGGGCGGGGATGGCGCTGAACTGGAGGCGGAGCTGGGTAATCTGAAAGAGGGGCTGGGCACTGAAATTTTCCGAAGGTGGGCCCGTGAATGAAAAAACATACCTTTCAGATCTGTCTCTTGAATCAGTGTAATATTCAGCGAAACATTGAGCATCAGTTGCTAAAACATTATGAGCATGACCTTAGAAAAGCTCGAGGGTGCGACCCAATAGTATTGTAATGTTCTCAGTTTACAAACTCGTTAAAAGAATAATCTATTACTTTTTGGTTTAAAAATGCCTTCTCGTAAAAATTCAAACTAATTAATTCAACAGGTAACAATAATGGCAACAGTAAAAAAACAGCAACAAAAATCACGACAGCACCGGTTTATGGCGGGTAAAAACACCACAGTTTTATGTTGAACTAATTGCGAATCAATTATCCATCTATCTTTTAAGATAATGAATAAAAGAAGAAACACAAAAGAGCTAGAATTGGTTTCTTACTGTTTCTCATTGTGAAATTTTAATTACACTTATACTTTTATTTGAGATGTACAATGTATCCTATTTATATTTTTATTTAAATTAAATTATTCAAAAAAACGCCACCGGTTTTTTCAGCCAATTATTAAGAAAAATATTTTTTGCTTTTCCTATGCGTATTGCTGAACGTTTCATCATTAAGCACAGATGCTCATATGTTAAAGAGAAATGTTTGCTAAATTTTCATATATGAGCAAACTAATTAAAAAATAATAATTTTTTCTTTTTTTTGTCGTTCTGTCCCTCCAGTGCAGTGGCGCCATGGCGCACTCACCTCCACGTCATGGCAGTCACTGCCGTGCGCGGGCGTGGCTGGAGGGAGGCGCGACGTCTCAAAACATTTTTAAAATGCATATTGTACAACTCACATTTTTAATGCATTTTCCCAAACTACTTTAATACAAAAACCATGGGAGGTGTGAAGCCAAAAAAAAACTCACCGAGGTGGAGCTGGCGCTGAACTGGAGGCGGTGCGGGCGCTGCACTGGACAAAAGACAGGAACATGAGACAGGGGCAGGAATTGGAATAGGCTGAGGTTGAATCGGGGTACAGGCCGGGAGCGGAGGCTGGCAGCAGCAGGTTCAGAGTTGCAGTCCAGCCGGCAGCGCAGCCGCCTGGACAGCTGGAGATGCTGCTGTACCGCAAGTGTTTTGAACTTATAATACTATTTACTATCAATTTATGATTAAGAACTATACACGTTTTTTTCTGTATTCCGAACGTATTCTTTGTGTTTATTAACATTTAATGTTTGTATTAAGCCTAAAGCTACATTTTTGCATTATATATGATCCAAAACTTAACAAAATTTTTGAACATTATTTTGATTTGAGCAAATTATAAAAATACAATAAAAAATATAATATATAATAATGAATGAACAACCAAAAATAATGGTGCTTAATATTTTTACTTTTAATAATTAGTTTTATTGATTGCAATGATCTGAAACACTAAAAAAGTCTAAAGGAAATTAAAAAAATTATAAAAAAACATAATCAGTGTTAAAAAATTGTTTGTAAGTAATATGAAATTTTAACGTATATTATTTGAATTTAATATCTCAATTTCTTTACATACATAAAAACTTGAAACACATCGCATAATTTAAACTTTTTGTTAAATTAAGTGTAAAAAAGGGTAAATGCTCCAAGATCACAATATCTAATAATTACATATTGCTACGCAATATTTACATAACGGTTGGACAGATAATATAACATAGTTTAAATTCAAGAAATTGTTTACAAGAAAAAATAATTTATTGTTAAGTTAACATGTTTTGATGATGTATTTTGCAAATTTATTTAAAAAAGTTTTGTATTTTTTACCCACTTTATTGTATAACAGTACTGATGGGTTAGAGTTTGTAAATACAGACCTGTGCACGGTCTGAAAATGCCCCCCCCCGTTTTATTGGAGGATTTGCCCCCCGTTTTATTGCCCCCGCCAAAAAATGAAAAAGTACCCTAAAATTATGACGCCATTTTTGACCTATGATGACGCCGTCATCGCGAATTTTTTGCAGTTTTTAGTCTATTTCAATGTATTTTAAGCCATTTTAGGCCTATTTTTACCTTATTTTCGCTTTTTTTTGTCCTTTTTTCCCTTTTCTCTTCTTTTTTTCTCTTTTTTTCTTATTTTTTTCTCTTTTCTCCCCCTGCTTGCCCCCCCATTTTATTGCCCCCCCCGTTTCAAAAAAGTTGCCCCCCCGTGCCCCCCCCCATTTCCTCTGGAATTGCCTCCCCCCCCCGTTTTAACCCCGGGGGGGCAGTGCACATGTCTGTAAATATATCTAAAAACTTCAACGATTTTAATTAGGTTTATAAACTATAAAGCAGTTTGTGTATAAAATCACTGTTGAGTGGCAAAATATCGATTTTTATTGAAGACTTGCAGCACGTGCAAATTACTGTAGATTACTGTACACATTCTCACTCTTTGTTTCAAACACCTGTGAGTTTTACCTAATATCGCCCCGCAGATATTGATTGTTTGTATAAAAACACTAAATACTTGATTGCTTATTTCACTAACTACTTTCTGCCTACTTTGCTAACTACTTTCTGCCTACTTTTTAACTACTGTGTTAACTACTTGTATTAACTACTTTATTTTTTGTAAGTAGGTAGTTAAGTAGTTAAAGTTAAAATCCTTCAGGCTGAAATTCAGGGCGTAACCACTCGCAGTCAGAAAGAAATAAAGAATGAACGCTTGAGAATAAAAATAATAAAAAAAGTTTTCAGAGATAATGCAACCAATTATTAATAAGTTGTGTCAGGTGTTTCTTTTCACGTGATATTTTTTCAAAGAACGAGTGGTTACTTTACCACCTAGTCAATTTCACCCTGATAGAATTCGCCTTTGGCCAAAATCATGGTAGTGGTAGTTAAGTAGTTAACTACTTAAGTAGTTATCACAACACGATTTTGTAGGTTGCTGTCATATGAATTTTTCACATTTCGGGTTTGCATGTGTTTGTTTTAAAGTAGGAATTTTTACTGCTGCAATTAGTTTTAAAGAGATTTTTATTAGGAATTAAATAAAATTCTTCATTTAATAATATTTTGACAATAGTTTTTAAAATGTAAACAGTAAAAATAGCTTTTTTTAGCATATTCGTGGCGATTTTTTAATGTGCCGTCTTGGGGAGATCCACTCCCTTTAATTAATATTTTTTTAATATACTTTTTGTTTATAATACAGGATGTCTATTAATTTGTTGAGCTCAGATATTTTTTATTCTTGTTAATTGCATTTTTTTTATTAATGAAAGTGATTCTTTATGTTTTTAAAGACTTTTTTGTGATATGTTGACTGTAATTTTTTAAATTATACACTATATTGGTGATTGGTTGTGATAATGTGTCTTATAAATATTTATGTATTCCAGAGATTTTCGTATCCCTACCCGCTAATATCATGCACTAAAGCTTCGCAATTTAAAGCAAAGAGATGTCAAACTTTTATCTTTCTGATTTAAAACTTATTTACTTTAAAAGATCTATCAGCTGTTCTTTTTAACGTTTTTTGATATTGTTATGTTGAAAAAAATTTAATATACGAAGTATTTTAAATAGGGTTGACCTTAGGAATGCTTAAAAAATTTGAAAAGCTTTAATTTATTGATGCTCCTCGGAGCTTCAGAGCAATCTGCTTCACTGTCCATAACAACACCTGGAGCTGGCCCTATTATTGTAATAAGTAATAATAAAAAGTAATAACTACAAACTAATTCCATGAATTTTTTGTTATAAAACTTTTTTGTAAATCAATTTTTTAAAAGATAAAGATCGCTTTAAAAATTGACATTAATTTTTTCATATTTATTTATTAATTCAAATTTAAAATGTATTTCAGGTTAAAATAAGCTTAAAACAGTTTATTTAAAAGGTGGAGCTTCGGTTTAAATGGCCCGAGCTCCAGAGTATGATATTGCAGCAGACCTGTGCATAATCTGCACCTCCGCTTTATTGGAAGGTTTGCCCCCCCCATCCAAAAATGGAAAAGTACTCAAAAATTATGGCGCCATTTTTGACCTATAATGACGCCATCATCGTGAAATTTTTGCAGTTCTGAGCCTATTTCAATGCATTTTAAGCCATTTTAGACCTATTTTTACCTCAATTTTGCTTCTTTTTTTGTCGCTTTTTTCGCTTTTCCCTTCTTTTTTCTCTTTGTTTTTTTTTCTCCCCTGCCTGCGCCCCTGTTTTTTTGCCCCCCCCGTTTCAAAAAAAGTTGCTCCCCGTGCCCCCCCCCCCCAATAAAACTGGGGGGCAATGCTCAGGTCTGTTGTAGGGTAGGAACATCACTACTTCCTTTAAAGATCATACAATATTAAATTGAATTATTATTCTTGTAATAACAAGAATAAGTTTAAGTTTTATTTTTTAATTGTTAAATTATGTGTCTTTTATGCAAGTATTGAATTACAGACGGGTGTTTTATGGTTATCAGACTTTTATATTTTTAGTTGATTATTAACTTGTTATGTTAACCAATAAATTTTTATTCATTGGAGAAAACAGCCTCAAAGATAATATTTTTAAACAAGAACGAAAACAATTCAGCCAGCAAACTAGACAGAGGAAAACAGTAGTGATGGGCAGTTCCGGATGTTCCGGGCGCATACGTATGTATAAATTCATAAGCATACGTTTGCATATTTTTTAGTTATATCAAGAATATATAAGAGAAGAATGTACCACTCAATACAAAAAATCGCACCCATCCGTGCATCGGTTTGCCATAAATAAACCCCCCGGAGGTGCATAAACCCCCTCGGGGAGTATATAATCCCTCCGGGGGAGTATATAAACCCCCCCCCCCCCCGGGGGAGCATATAAACCACCCCGGGGGAATAGTGATCGACCGGGGCAGAATTTTTGCTGATGCCGGGGCCGGGGTAGAGAAATTTGGATTTG